>ML386937.1:0-83451 GCA_005239525.1 Nicotiana knightiana | reverse complement strand
GTGACAGCTGAGTACTAATTTAAACAACCTGCTTGATACGTCAATTCCCTGAGGGATCGACTCGGGCCATAATACCCCAGGATTATATTTGCAACGCCCGCTTAGTCTTCTACATGACATAGTTGAGCGTGATCATATACGCACCTATAAATAGTTCATAATTTTGTTTAAATCGGCAAATTTTCCATATGACTCTAACTTGACGAAACGTCTGTAGAACTTTGTAATAACGATCATAAAAGAGTCCGAAGATGATTACCTTGGCAAAACAAGTATAAATCTTGAAGAACCAGCATGAACAAAAAATTCCTATTTTCCAAAAATAGCTCCAAACACAGCTAATAGAAGGGGGAAAACAATTGCAAAGCGTAGAGATTGCGTTTCTAGGCACGGGGGAAAACTTTAACGATAGAAATCGTTAAAAACACACCTTAATCACTCAAGAACTTCATGGAACCTCTCTTCAGATTTCTCACTGTTTTGGGACGAAGATGAAATGTTTTGGGGTCTTAAAAGTCGGATTTTCCGACTTATACTACTTGTTTGACCCGACCCGGTTTCAGCCCGGATAGTCCTTGGTAAATCAGTCATAACTTCTTACTCCGATGTCGGTTTGATGTGAGGTTTTTTTGGTTGAGAAGTAGACTCGTAGATATTCGATTAGGTAGGTTGTGGGTCACATAACACTTTATGTATTGGGAGAAATAATATTNACCACACATTTTCAGTCTTATTCTCCCAATGTGCTATACCCAATCATATATACCTAATATAACAACGCCATGTTACGTATATTACGTAAGAGAAGAGAAAAAAAACACATGGGGTCTCACAAACAAGTACCCTTTGCTGTGCATCGATGATTTGTTTGACCACTTATAGGGTGCTCGGGTGTTTTCTAAGATTGATTTGAGATCGGGATATCATCAGTTGAGGATTCGGGCCTCAGATGTTCCGAAGACAGCTTTTCGCACGAGGTATGGCCACTACGAGTTCCTGGTAATGTCCTTTGGCTTGAATAATACCCCAGCAACATTCATGGACTTGATGAATAGGGTGTTCAGGCCGTATATTGATTCCTTTGTCATTGTCTTCATTGATGACATTTTGATTTACTCACATAGCCTGGGGGAGCACGAGCAACATTTGAGAGTTGTGCTCCAGACTTTGCGGGAACAGAAGCTATATGCTAAGTTCTCCAAGTGTGAGTTCTGGTTGGATTCCGTAGCATTCTTGGGGCATGTGGTATCCGGAGAGGGTATCAAGGTTGATCCTCAGAAAATTGAGGCAGTTCAGAGTTGGCCGCGTCCTACTTCAGCTACAGAGATCAGGAGCTTTTTGGGCCTAGCAGGATATTATCGCTGATTTGTGGAGGGGTTCTCTTCTGTTGCAGCCCCATTGACTAGATTGACTCAGAAGAATGCCCCGCTCAGATGGTCCGACGAGTGTGAGGCGAGCTTTCAGAAGCTCAAGACAGCATTCCTCGACACCAATTTTGGTATTGCCTTCCGATTCTGGGATGTATACAGTGTATTGCGACACTTCATGCATTGGTTTTGGATGTGTGTTGATGTAGGAAGGGAGAGTTATTGCTTATGCTTCACGTCAGCTGAAGGTACATGAGAAGAATTACCCTGTGCACGATTTAGAGTTGGCGGCGATTTTTTATGCTCTTAAGATTTGGAGGCACTACTTGTATGGGGTGTCCTATGAGGTTTATACAGACCACCGCAGCTTGCAGCACTTGTTCAAGTAGAGGGATCTTAATTTGAGGCAATGCAGATGGCTTGAGTTGTTGAAGGATTATAATATCACCATTCTTTATCATCTGGGAAGGAAGGCAGAGAGTATGGGTAGCTTGGCTTACATTGCAGTAGAGGAGAGACCTCTAGCCTTAGACATTCAGTCCTTGGCTAATCGCCTGGTGAGGTTAGACCTTTTGGAGCCTCGCCGAGTTTTAGCACATGTGGTTGCTTAGTCTTTGTTATTGGGAGAGATTAAGGCTCAGTAGTTTGATGATCCATACTTGGCAGAGCTTCGGGAGACAGTGGTTCAGGGTGGTGCCAAGGAGGTAACTATTGGCGAGGATGGTGTTCTGAGACTTTAGGGCCATTTTTGTGTTCCTAATGTCGATGGCCTGAGAGGGAGGATTCTAGAGGAGGCACACAGTTCTCGGTATTCTGTTCATCCTGGTGCTACGAAGATGTATCGTGATTTGAAGCAGCATTTCTGGTGGAGGCGGATGGGGGACATTGTGGAGTATGTGACTAGGTGTCTTAACTGTGAATAGGTTAAGTATGAGCACCAGAGGCTAGGAGGCCTACTTCAGCAGATGCCCATTCCTGAGTGGAAGTGGGAGCGCATCACTATGGACTTCGTGGTTGGGTTGTCTCAGACTCTGCGGAAAGTTGACGCGGTTTGGGTCATTGTGGATAGATTGACCAAATCGGCGCATTTCATTCCAGTGGCTACTACATATACTTCTGAGAGTTTGGCACAAATCTACATTCGGGAGATAGCCCGGTTGCACGGTGTGCCGGTGTCCATTATATCAGATCGAGGTCCTCAGTTCACCTCGCACTTCTGGAGAGCATTGCATAGTGAGATGGGTTCCCAGATAGATCTCAGCACAACATTTCACCCTCAGACTGATGGTCAATCAGAGCGTAGAGTTCAAATATTGGAGGACATGCTCAGGGCATGTGTGATTGACTTTGGAGGTCAGTGGGACCAGTTCTTGACTTTGGCTGAGTTTGCTTACGATAATAGTTATCAGTCCAGCATTGAGATGGCATCATTTGAGGCTTTGTATGGTCGACGATATCGTTCTCCTATCGGGTGGTTTGATCCTGACGAGGCTAAGTTATATGGCACCAACCTAGTGAGGGATGCTTTGGAGAAGGTGAAGTTGATTCAGGAGAGGCTCCGCAGCACACAGTCTAGATAGAAGAGTTACGCGGATCAGAGGGCGCGTGATGTATCATTTATGGAGGGAGATAAGGTCCTGCTGAAAGTCTCGCCGATGAAGGGTATTATGAGGTTTGGGAAGAAGGGCAAGCTGAGCCCGAGGTTTATAGGTCCCTTTGAGGTGTTGAGGCGACTTGGGGAGGTTGCTTATGAGCTAGCCGTACCTCCCAGTTTATCAGGAGTTCATCCGGTTTTTCATGTATCCATGCACCGGAGGTACCACGCCGATTTCTCTCACGTGGTTGATTTCAACACTATTCAGTTGGATGAGAGGTTGGGCTATGAGGAGGAGCCAGTTTCTATTATTGATAGACAAGATCACCAGTTGAGGTCCAAGAGAGTTTTTGCCATAAAGGTCCAGTGGAGGGGCCAACCAGTTGAAGAGGCAACTTGGGAGTCCGAGGAGGGCATGCAGAGCAGATATCCACACTTATTCCGCACTTCAGGTCTGAGTCTAGACTCGTTCGAGGACGAACGTTTGTTTAAGAGGTGGAGAATGTAACGACCCGACCAGTCGTTTTGCATTATCGGACCCCGTTCGCCTAAATGAAACTTCCCATAGCGGTTTATTGTGATTTATGACTTGCAGGGACCGGTGTTTCGGGATTCGGAACTGTTTAGAGTGCTATAGGAACACTCGGTTCCTTAAGGTTGGCCTTTAAGGCCAAGTTTGACTTCGGTCAACATTTTGAGTACACGACCTCGAAATCGAGTTTCGACGGTTCCGGTAACTTCGTATGATGATTTCGAACTTGTGCGTATGTTCGGAATGGGTTTTGGATGACCCGGAAGCGTTTCGACACCCAACATTGAAATAAGACTTTCCTTAAGTGCATATTGTGGTTTGGGACGTGTTTTTGTGTTATCAAGGTCCAAAAAGAATTCCGAGATAGGGAATAGTTCCGTTATGTCTTTCATGACTTGCTCGCAAACTTTGGGGTCATTTCGAGTAGTATAGGTCAGTTCGGCGCATTGTTAGCGAATTCAAGAAACTTAAAGTTCCTAAGTTCGATTCTAGGGGTTTTGAGGTGTGCTTTTGAGTTTTAGCGTTGTTTTTGGGTGTTTCGAAGGCTCGAGCGAGTCCGTATTATGATTTGGGTATATTTGGATGGGGGCTCGGGTGGGCCCAGGTGCCTCTCGGGCACCAAACGAGGCCAAAAACTAGCTGAAGCAGTTGCCTGTGCACCTGATCTGGTGTGACCGCAGGTGCGGTTGGCCAGTCGCAGGTGCGAGACCGCTCCTGCGGTTCTTGCCTCGCAGGTGCGGCTTCAGGTAAGGCTGCCTATTTCTCACAGGTGCGTATAATATCCGCAGGAGCGGAGCCGCAGGTGCGAGCTCCTCTCTGCAGGTGCGAGCCCAGGCCCCTTGCCCCTCTTCCGCAGGTGCGAGTCTTTTCTCGCAGGCGCGAGACCGCAGGTGCGGTCCTTGAGCCGCAGATGCAGAACCACAATAGGCAGTAAGTTCTTTAAAACACGGGATTATTTTATTTCACCCCATTTTCTTCCTGCATTAGAGACCTTGAAAGCTTGGGAAAGAGCTCCACGACCTAGCTACTAAAAAGGTAAGTAAATTCTACCCTAAAGTTAGTTAATGCATGAATTCCTAGTTGAATTAACTACCTAATTAGTGGAAAATTAAGGAATTTGGGTAGTAACCTAGGGCTTTCGAGAATTTAGAGAATTACCCGTGAATTGGCCATGAAATCATACAAAAATCATATATTAATGATCCTTAGGTTATGGGTGAGTGTTTCCCTTGAGAATTTTTGGAATCCGAGCATGCGGGCTCGGGGTTGGATTTTGGGATTTCTTCAAGAATGATGAATTTGACTAAGTAGTAGGAGAATTCCATGCTTTGAATATAAATTGATATATTTGTATAACATTTGGCTAGTTTCGAGTCCGTGGGTGTCGAGTTTGGAGTTTCGGGCGCATTCTTGACCCAGAGAGTAGGTTCGACACGAGGTGAGTCTCCTTTCTAACCTTGTAAGAGGGAACTGTCCCCCTAGGTGATTTAAATGGCTATATGCTAATGTTTGTGGGGGCTACGTACGCACAACGTGACGAGAGTCCGTACATAGCGACCATTATTGTTATGTCCTGGTAGTTAGGCCTACACCATGCCTTATGTTTTCCTTGAAATGAACTATATGCTTAATGAATTAATGTTACATGCGGCTTGTTTCCCTGGGATAATGGAATTTGAGTAATTTTAAGGGGTTTTTCACGAAAAGTAATTTATAAAGAATAAATGTGTGGATTGTGTGTGCATGTGACCTCTTCGCAATTTACATTCTGCGAGCAGAGTGTTATTTCCCCCACTCTCATAGGAGCGGGCCGTACGCCACGGCGAGATTGAAAGATGAATTATAATTCGGGTCGTTCAACCCTCGGCAGTGCACAAATATGATCATTATGATGGCTCAGGCCGGTTGTCCTTATCCTGTATGCACATGCTATATTTTAATGATTCTTTTATGGATAATGAGTGGTCAGATATTTTAAAGGAAAGAAAAGAATAATGAAGTAGTAATTGTATATTTACTTCCTGTATTTATTTGAATTACTGTTATTTTTTAATGTTTACTGCTTTTAGCATCCTCGTATGTCTGTTACTTATATTATATCTTGTTTAATCATTTTTTTGGCCCTTAGTGAGTGTCAAGTCGACCTCTCGTCACTACCCCTTCGAGGTTAGGCGGGATACTCACTGGGTATATATTTTTTTATGTACTCATACTACACTTCTGTACTTAATTGTACAGGTTCTGAGGCTGCTGCATCTGGTTATCAGCCCAGAGCTTATTTTTGATCATAGTCGTACCTGACTTCACGGTGAGCTGCTTCTCCTGACGATCCTCGGCAGCACCATGGAGTTTCTTTTTCTTATTTCCCTTATATTTCATTCAGACAGTGGGACTGTATATTATATTTTTGTATATTCTGTTAGTATGCTCGTAGGACTTGTGACACTAGTTTCTGGAACACACGTAGAAGTTTATGGTTTGCGGGTCTATATATATATGTTGGCTCACGCCTCTTTATGACTGCTTTTGGTTAAAAATGGCTTATTGTCTTTTTCAATTAATATTTTTAACTTTAAAACTTGGCACGTGTTGGGATGTTTAATCAAATATGGGAAGAATCCTTAGTAATCTGAGTGTGGGCTTGCCTAACCCCGGTGTTGGGCGCCATCACGACCTGAGTTAGTATTTTGGGTCGTGACATCAGCCCACACATAACGCGGTTTATAAGGGCCTTATATATGTATAATGCTCTTTTAAAGAGCGCTATATGTTAATGTCCAAAATGCCGTTAAAGTATAGCGCTCTTTAAAAGAGCGTTATACATATATATGGTACTCTTATTTTTTTACACTTATCTCCGTCCTACTTGGAAAAAAGAACCACATTTAGGTTCTGGACTCCCTCATCTGATACTGAACTAGACGGACTTGGTGAATCTAGCTTAGAGTTCTTAGGACCCGTTTGGCCATAGATTTGTCAAAGTAAACTTGGATTTTGTTTGGCAAACACATGTTTGACCATAGATTTTGCTTATATTTTGGAAAATTCCAAATCCTAAAACCAGCTCAATAGCTGATTTTGGGCCAAATCCCTAATAATAGACATGTTTTTCCAAAATAAATTTGAAAAATATGTTTTGAAAATGTATGTCCAAACATATTTTCATCTTAAAATCAAACTTCACCCAAAACAGACTTTTCAAAACAAATTTAGGAATCTATGGCCAAACGCTAGCTTAGAGTATGTAAGCTGGAGAGAGGTCAAATGGTCAATAATAGGGAGATTGACAGCAATGGTTTGTAAGGATCGATCTTATTCGAGTGTTCTTAAAATTAGCAGTATTTATAAAATGGCCTCGAATCCGCATCCAACTCTTCATGTTTTTTATCGGATTAAATTGTTTATCGAAGTGTACCTGATTGTCGTACTTCTTCTTTTCAAGATTTATAGGTTGATGTTATTATTACTCTACCTATCTGTTCGGTTATTCATCAAAATCTGTCCGATTGACATACTTTTGCTCTTAAGGGATTTCTTTACCGGGTGGTAGAATTGATGCTATATTTACTCTACCTATCTATTAACATTACTAAAAAACTGGCTAATTTCATTCAGGAAAACCGACCGAAATCGGTCGGAATTTGAGAAAAAACGATCGATTTCCGACCGCTTTAATTAGTCGAAAAATAATGGTTGGTAAGGTGTTGCGACCGAAATCGGTCAAAATTTCCCGACCGAAAATGGTCGGTTAGTTCAATGCATTGACTGACAACCAAACTAAAAATACTGACAAAACTCAGCCGGTATTAGCTAATTTATTTTTTATTTTTCAAATACCGTATTAATTAAATTTTTTTTCTTTATTTTTTAAATACCGACCGAAATCGGTCGGAATTTTAAATAATAATTTTAAAAATATTCCAGAAATATTTTTCTTGAATCGCATGTATACTCCCCAGTCGAGATATCATAGCACCACAATACTATATCTTATTACTATATTACTAATTAGTACTAGTATATATTATCATTATTAATTTTATTGAATTCTAATTCTAAATGTAGAATATGAAATCTTATTACTAAGTACTAACTACAACTCTTCCTATATTTGCTTATTTTTTGTTAGTCTACAACTGTTGGACTCTATGGCATCAAATCTCAACTTATAAGATGGAAAAGCTCACAGCTTTCAGCCAATGTGGGACAAGGGACAATTTTAAATATTCTGACCGAAATCGGTCAAAATTTTTGAAAAAAATTATTTTTCCATGGAAAAACCCACTACTTCTCTTCCCGTGGAATATTTATTTACTACTCTATCCATTTTATTATTTGTTTGTTTCGTTCTTTTTTATGAAAAAAAGAGTGCATTAAACAAGGGTTTCATAAATCAATAAAATTGAATAAAATTATGATTAATTAAAAAAAAAGCTAGCCGGAATTGAATATATTGTACATTGGTTAAGTAATTGGTGTGTGTGTGTGTGTGTGTATATATATATATATATATATATATCTTATCTTATCTTATATAAGCTATATAGGATGTATATATAGTATAGAATAGTATATATACTAAGTGTATAGTATATAAGCTATACTCGATAAGCTATATATACATCTTATATATGCCATATAAGATGTATATATAGTATAGTATAGTATATAAGCTATATATATATATATATCTTAAGATGTACATATAGTATAGTATATGTATATACATATACATACATAGATTGTCACGACTCGAAATTCCCACCGTCGAGACCTTGATGACGCCTAACGTTGAACCCGCTAGGCAAGCCAACGTGAATATTTAATTTACCTTATTCCTTTATTATTATATAATAACATGTGAAATACAACACTAACATAAATAAAAGTACAAAATGAAGCAAGGTATATAAACTCAATTTAATGCCTTTACGAAATTTCACAAAATAAAAACAATCCAAGAATTTTGGAGTTACAAACTCACGGACTGTCTATGAATAATACATATAAAGGTCTGAATGAAATAAGTACATCTGTTTATGAAATAACTAGAACAGAATACAAAAGACGTAGGAGGGGACGCCAAGGCCTGCGGACGCTTGGAGGACTACCTCAGGGTCTCCACTGGACTGAAGGCAGCAACCTCAATCTATGGTCCGTAGGGTCCTGCGCCGGGATCTGCACGAAAGTGCAGAGTGTAGCATCAGTACATCTGACTCCATGTACTGAGTAAGTGCCGAGAATAACCTCGGCAAAGTAGTGACGGGGCTAGGACACGACAACTAAAATCAACCTATGCAGTTTAATAGTATACGGAGAAAAATAATACAACGAGAAATAAGCAGTTAAGCATAAATAATGGATATCAAATAATGGAAATAACGAGGTAAGGCACAATTTAGATATCAATTTAAGCAACAGAACAATAATACGAAAACAAGTGCACGACATCACCCTTCGTGCTTTTACTCTCGTCCTCAACATCAGAATCAATATATTCAGCACCGCATCACCCTTCGTGCTTTTACCTCCGTTTTCCCAAAATGTTGACCGAAGTCAACTTAAATCAAAATTTAAGGCAAAAACTAGCATTTTCTCAGGTTTTCATATAAAAGCTTCCCGGCTATACGCCCGGCTGCGCACGCAAAACCAGGTAAGATAAAAGGAGGTTTTCAAGGCCTCGGAACACCGTTTTGACTTATAAAAACAAGGGATGACCTTTTGGGTCATCACATTCTCTACCTCTAAAACAAATGTTCGTCATCGAACAGACGTAGAAAAGTACCTGAATCAGGGAAAAAAAGGGGATAACGGCTCCGCGTATCGGACTCGGACTCCCAGGTAGCTGCCTCCGCAGGCTGACCCCTCCACTGAACACGAACCGAAGGATAACTCTTCTATCTCAGCTGACGAATCTGACCGTCTAGTATGGCTACCGGCTCCTCCTCATAGGTCAAATCCTTGTCCCACTGGACACTGCTGAAGTCTAACACATGGGATGGATCGCCGTGATACTTCCTAAGCATAGATACATGAAAGACTGGATGCACGACTGATAAATTCAGTGGCAACGCAAGTCTGTAGGACACCTCTTCCACTCTGTCAAGAATCTCAAATGGACCAATGAATCTAGGGCTTATCTTGCCCTTCTTCCCATATCTCATCACGCCTTTCATGGGCGACACCCGAAGCAATACCCGCTCCCCAACCATGAATGCCAAATCACGAACTCTGCAGTCGGTATAACTCTTCTGCCTGGATTGCGCTGTACGAAGTCTATCCTGAATGATCTTAACCTTATCCAAGGCATCCTGCACTAATTCCGTACCCAAGAACCGAGCCTTTCCCGACTCAAACCACCCAACCGGCGACGGAACCGCCTACCATAAAACGCTTCATAGGGAGCCATCTGAATGCTCTACTGATAGCTGTTGTTGTAGGCAAACTCAGCTAAAGGCAAGAACTAGTCCCAAGAGCCTCCAAAGTCAATGACATAGTCTCGTAGCATATCCTCCAAGATCTGAATAGTACGCTCGGAATGTCCGTCTGTCTGAGGATGAAATGTTGTGCTAAACTCAACCCTCGTGTCCAACTCACGCTGAACTGCCCTCCAGAAATGCGAGGTAAACTGTGTACCTCGGTGGAAAATAATAGACACGAGCACACCATGAAGACAAACAATCTCCCTAATGTAGATCTCTGCTAATCTCTCCGAAGAATAAAAAAATGCCACAGGAATAAAATGCGCTGACTTGGTCAGCCTATCCACAATGACCCATACTGCATCGAACATCCTCTGAGTCCATGGGAGTCCAACAACGAAATGCATAGTGATACGCTCCCACTTCCACTCAGGAATCTCAATATGCTACATTAATCCACCGGGTCTCTGATACTCGTACTTTACCTGCTGACAATTCAAGCACCGAGCTACATATGCCACAATATCCTTCTTCATTATCCTCCACCAATAATGCTGCCGCAAATCCTGGTACATCTTTGCGGCGCCCGGTTGGATAGAATGCCGGGAACTATGGGCCTCCTCTAATATCAACTCACGAAGTCCATCCACATTGGGTAAACAAATACGACCCTGCATCCGTAAAAATCCATCATCGCCAACAGTAACTTACTTGGCACGACCGTGCCGCACCGTGTCTCTAAGGACACACAAATAAGGATCATCATACTGCCGATCTCGAATACGATCAAATAATGAAGAACGAGCAACTGTATAAGAACACGGGCGGGCTCGAAAACATCCAATCTCATGAACCGATTGGCTAAAGCCTGAACATCGAAAGCAAACGGTTTCTCCCCGACCGGAATATATGCAAGACTGCCCATACTTGCTGACTTCCTACTCAAAGCATCGGCCACCACATTGGCCTTCCCCGGATGATATAAGATGGTGATGTCATAGTCTTTCAACAGCTCCAACCATCTACTCTGCCTCAAATTCAACTCCTTCTGCTTGAACAAGTATTGAAAACTCTTGTGATCCGTGAACACCTCACATGACACACCATAAAGATAATGCCTCCAAATCTTCAGTACATGAACAATGGATGCTAACGCCAAATCATGAACTGGATAATTCTTCTCATGGACCTTCAACTAACGTGAAGCATAGGCTATAACCTTGACATCTTGCATCAACACTTCGCCGAGTCCAATCCGAGAAGCATCACAATACACAGTATATGGAGCTGAACCTTTGGGCAAAACCAACACCGGTGCCGTAGTCAAAGATGTCTTGAGCTTTTGAAAGCTCGCCTCACACTCATCTGACCACCTGAATGGGCACCCTTTTGAGTAAACCTGGTCATCGGGGTTGCAATAGATGAAATCCTTCCATAAACCGACGATAGTAACATGCTAAGCCCAAGAACTCCGAATCTCTATAGCTGACGTTGGTCTAGGCCAATCCTTGACTGCTGATATCTTCTTGGGATCCACCTGGATACCCCCTGCTGACACAACATGACCCAGGAATGCAACTGAGCTCAACCAGAACTCATACTTAGAAAACTTAGCATGCATCTGACTGTCCTTCAGAGTCTGAAGAACGACTCGAAGGTGCTGCTCGTGCTCTTCCCGGCTATGGGAATAGATCAAAATATCATCAATGAAGACAATCAAGAAGGAATCTAAATAAGGCCTGAACACTCGGTTCATCAAGTCCATAAAAGCAGCTGGGGAATTTGTCAGCCCGAATGACATCACTAAGAACTCATAATGCCCGTACCAAGTGCGAAAAGCTGTCTTAGGGACATCGTATGCCCTAATCCTCAACTGGTGGTAGCCAGATCTCAAATCAATCTTTGAAAATACCTTTGCACCCCGAAGCTAATCAAACAAATCATCAATTCGCGGCAATGGATATTTGTTCTTGATGGTAACCTTGTTCAATTGCCGATAATATATACACATCCTCATCGACCCATCCTTCTTCTTAACAAACAACAGCGGCGCACCCCAAGGCGAGACACTAGGCTTAATGAAGCCTTTATCAAGCAAATCCTGCAACTATTCTTTCAACTCCTTCAATTCCGGCGGGCCCATCCGATATGGCATGATAGAAATGGGCTGATTGCTCGGAGCCAACTCAATGCAAAAGTCAATATCCCTGTCAGAAGGCATACCCGACAGGTCTGCAGGAAACACCTTTGGAAACTCACGGACTATGTGCACAGACTCCACAGAAGGAACCTCGGCACTAGAATCACCAACATAAGCCAAATAGGCCAAACACCCCTTCTCGAGCATGCGCCAAGCCTTCATATGAGAGATAACCATGCTGGAAGAATGAACAGGAGTCCCCCTCCACTCCAGTCGAGGGAACCCCGGCAATGCTAATGTCACGGTCTTGGCATGACAGTCCAGTATGGCATGATAAGGCGACAAACAATCCATCCCCAAAATAACATCAAAATCTACCATATCCAGGAGTAGAAGATCTACACTGGTCTGAGGACCACCAATAACCACTACACGCGAATGGTAGACACGATCTACTACAGGAGTACTCAGAGAATCACGAGGCATAACCAAATAAGGAGCAAAATAAGATGACACATAGAAATACGTGGACCTTGGATCAAATAAAACTGAAGCATCCCTACTGCAAACTGAAACCATACCTATGATAACTGCATCCGGGGCCTCAGCCTCAGTTCTGGTTGGAATAGCATAACATCAAGGCTGGGCCCCACCAGTCTGAACTACATCCCTGGGATAGCCTCCTACTGACTGACCTCTACCTCTAGTGCCCTGGCCTCTTCCTCTAATGGCCTGACCTCCACCTCTAACACCTCGACCCCCACCTCTAGCTGGCTAAGCGGGTGGTGGAACACCTGGTATTGGAACCATGGCACGAGATCCCTGGTGCTGAGAACTGCTTGAGGCCTGAGGGAAAGATCTAGCAATGTTCCTCTGATCACCACAAGAATAACAACCCCTCGACTGCTGACCCTGAAACTAACCCTGACAACCCGAGTAACCATCCTAAAAACCCCGAATCGACGGTGCAATGATGGGAGCTGATGGTGCACTGTCGGGCAACTGATCAAAATACTGCATATGAGAACCACGACCACCTGGAGCACTACGAGAAACCTGAAGTGCCGAACTAAATGGCCTAGGAGGGTGGCCCCTACCAAAAGAATCCCTGCCTCCAGATGAGGTGCCACTGAACCTGCCAAAATGACGGGGTCTCTTGTCATACCCCTGACCACCCCCTGCAGCAGAACCATCTCAACTAGTCTGGCCACATTGGCTGCATCCTGGAAAAAAATCTCACTCTCTGTCTCCTTGGCCATCTGCAATCTGATCAGCTGAGCTAGTTCCTTAATAAATATCCTGACCTGGTGTGGAGTATCATAATAGCATGCCGGGCCAAGGTAACCAATATGGTCTGTACTGAGTGACAGCCATAGAGCCCTGCTGGAGACGCTCAAATTGCCTCCGTAGATACTCTCTCTGAGTGATAGGAAGAAACTTCTCTAGAAATAGCTGAGTGAACTGGGTCCAAGTCAAGGCCGGTGATCCTATTGGTCTGGGCAAACAATAATCTCTCCACCAAGTCTTGGCGGGACCTGATAGACGAAAGGTAGTAAAGTCGACCCCGTTGGTCTCCACTATCCCCATGTTCCGTAAAACCTCATGGCAGCTATCCAAATAGTCCTGGGATCCTCTGAAGATGCACCATTATAAGTAATAGTGAAAAGCTTGGTGAACCTGTCCAACCTCCACAAAATCATGAACAGACATAGCTGCTCCATCACCGGTCTGGGCCACAATACCCGGCTGGCTGAGCTACTGGAGTCTAAAACTCAGAAGCCAACTGCTCCGGAGTGCGAGTAGCGGGAGTCTGGGCTCCTTCCCCAGCCTGAGAGATGGCTGGTGCTGCAGGAAGCAAACCTGCCTGAGCGACACTATCCATGAGGCCCACTAGACGGACCAGGGCATCCTGGAGTACTGGGGTGGCAATGAACCCCTCGGGAACCTGAGCTGGCCCAACCGTGAATCTCTGGGTAGGAACCTCATCAGCAAACTTTACCTGAGGCTCCGCCACTGGGGCTGCTGCTCGGGGCTGAGCTCTGTCCCTGCCTCGGCCTTTAGCATGGCCTTGTCCTCGTCCTCGGCCCCTTGTAGGAGCTGCAATTGGAGACTCGGGTTACTGATCAGTAGATGAAGAAGCATGTGTTCTCGCCATCTGCGAGAGAATAGAATAGAAATTCGGTTAGCATTTAGAATTCAAATCGTACGATAGAGAAGAATAGATGTGAAGTTATTCCTAAACTCTGCAGCCTCTGGGGGATAAGCACCGACGTCTTCATACCGATCCCTCAGACTCTACTAATCTTATCCGTGAATTGTGAGACCTAAGTAACCTAGCGCTCTGATACCATCTTGTCACAACCCAAATTTCCCACCGTCGGGACTGTGTTGGCGCCTAACGTTGAACCCGCTAGGCAAGCCAACGTGCATATTTAATTTGCCTTATTCCTTTATTATTATCTAATAATATGTGAAATACAACACTAACATAAGTAAAAGTACAAAATGAAGCAAGGTATATAAACTCAATTTAATGCCTTTACGAAGTTTCACAAAAAAAAAAAAAAAACAATTCCAACGGACTGTCTATGAATAATACATATAAAGGTCTGAATGAAATAAGTACATTTGTTTCTGAAATAACTAGAACATAATACAAAAGAAGGAGGAGGGGACGCCAAGGCCTGCGGACGCCTGCAGGACTACCTCAAGGTCTCCACTAGACTGAAGGCAACAACCCAGATCTATGGCCCGTAAGGTCCTGCATCGGGATCTGCACAAAAGTGCAAAGTGTAGCATCAGTAAAACCGACCCCATTTACTGAGTAAGTGCCGAGCCTAACCTTGGGGAAGTAGTGACGAGGCTAGGACACGACAACCAAAATCAACCTGTGCAGTTTAATAGTATACGGAGAAAAATAATACAATGAGAAATAAACAGTTAAGAATTAATGAAAAGGGGAACATGCTGAGGGGAGGAAATATCAAATAATTGAAATGACGAGGTAAGGCACAATTTCGATATCAATTTAAGCAACAAAATAGTAATACGAAAACAAGTGCACGACATCACCCTTCGTGCTTTTACTCTCGTCCTCAGCATCAGAATCAATATATTCAGCACGGCATCACCCTTCGTGCTTTTACCTCAAAATATCATGGCACGACATTATCCTTCGTGCATTATCTCTCATATCATGGCACGACATCACCTTTCGTGCTTTTAAAATCACAATATCGGCACGACATCAGCCTTCGTGCATTGACCTTCACTCAAAATCTCACGCACGACATCACCCTTCGTGCTTTTACACTCTTCCTCAACCAAACACATCAAATGACAACAATCCAACAAGGAAAAATAATGGAGTAAACAGAAATAAAACCATAACGTCCCGGAAAGGGAGTCAACAGTGGAATCAATACCATCCCGGCAAGGGAAAACATCTATATCCAATCACACTTGGTACATAACTTCACATAAAAATATTTAGCTGAAACTAATACTCAACACTATTCAATATCAAGGAATTTCCACCAACATGGATAACTATAAAGTGAAACTCAAATATTACTTACGAAAAACCACATAAATCACAATATTTGACTCAAGGGCATGCTTGACACTAACATATAGGTACTCGTCACCTCACATATACGTTGAACATGATACTGACACATAGAAAATAGGACAAAACACCTATTCCCTCAAGCTAAGGTTAAGCCAAACACTTACCTCGAATTCCATGACCAAACTCAAGCCTCGATTACCGCTTTCCCTTTTGAATTTGACTCCAATTCACTTGTATCTAGACATATTTAACTTAATAACATCAATAAATGCTAAACAATTCAATCCCAACACTATTATAGGTTTTATATCATTCTTCCCAAAAAGTCAAAAATCGACCCTGGGCCTACTTGGTCAAAACACGAGGTTCAGACCAAAATCCGATCATCTATTCACCCACAAGCCCGAATATATAATTAGTTCCGGAATCCGACCCCAAAATGAGGTCTAAATTCCAATTATTCAAAAATCCCTAACTCCACCCAAATCCCTAATTTCTACCCTTAAGAACATGATTTAGGCCTAGAAATCTAATAGATGTTAATGGAAGTTGAAGATAATGAGTCTAAGAACACATACCTATGGTTTTGTGGTGAAATCCCCCATCAAATATCGCCCAAGTTTGAGTTTAAGTGAAAAGAGTGATTAAAATTTTGAAGAATCCCGTACTTGGTCTGTTTTTATAAGACTGGGCAAAAATATGCTATGCGTTTGCATAGGCTGCCCCTCCCCTGACCATCGCATTTGCATCACAAGGGATGCGTTTGCACAATGTTAAAACTATCCCAGCCCCCAGCCCTTCCTATTCTATGCGATCGCGGCTGGCCGAGTGCGTTTGCGTAGAGTAAGCTCCCAAGGCTCCGCGTTCGCACCTGGTTCTATGCGTTCGCATAGTGCAAATCCTAGCCCCCTCCAATTTCTTCTTCATGTTCGCGTGGGTTACCATGCGTTCGCATAGAGTAAAAACTCAGACACCAGATACAACAAAGAAACACCCGATTTTCTAAGTCCTAACCACTCCGACACCTATCCAAAACTCACCCGAGCTCTCGGGGCTCCAAACCAAACATGTACACAACCTTAAAACATCCTACGAACTTACTCGTGTGGTCAAATTGCCAAAATAACATCTTAAACAACGAATTTAGCATTAAAATCAAAGAAAAATCTCAAAACTTCCAAAGTATAAAATTTCACAACTACGAGTCTGAATCACGTCAAACGACCTCCGTTTCTTACCAAATTTTACAGACATATCTTAAATATCATATTGAAACTGTAATGGGCTCCTGAACCAAAATACGGGCCTGATACCACAAATTTCAAATATAATCCAATTCCTAAAAACTCTTATATTTTCAGAAAAACAATTTCTTTCAAAAAATTATTTCTCGGGCTTGGGACCTCGGAATTTGATTCCGGGCATAGGCCCAAGTCCAATATTTTCCTATGGACCCTCCAGGACCTCCAAATCACGGGTCCGGGTTAGTTTTCCTAAAATATTGACCGAAGTCAACTTAAATCAAAATTTTATTGCAAAAACTAGCATTTTCTCAGTTTTGCATATAAAATCTTCCCGGCTATACGCCCGGGCTATGCTCGCAAAACGAGGTGAGTTAAAAGGAGGTTTTCAAGGCCTTGGAACACTGTTTTGACTTATAAAACAAGGGATGACCTTTTGGGTCATCACATTCTCCACCTCTAAAACAAATGTTCGTCCTCGAACGGACATAGAAAAGTACCTGAATCAGGAAAAGATGGGGATAACGGCTCCGCATATCGGACTTGGACTCCCAGGTAGCTGCCTAGGCAGGCTGACCCCTTCACTGAACACGAACCGAAGGATAAATCTTCGATCCCAGCAGACGAATCTACCGGTCTAATATGGCTACCGTCTCCTCCTCATAGTTCAAATCCTTGTCCAACTGGACACTGCTGAGCATAGATACATGAAACATTGGATGCACGACCGATAAATTCGGTGGCAACGCAAGTATGTAAGCCACCTCTCCCACTCTGTCAAGAATCTCAAATGGACTAATGAATCTAGGGCTTAGCTTGCCTTTCTTCCCATATCTCATCACGCCCTTATTGGGCGACAACCAAAGCAATACCCGCTACCCAACCATGAATGCCAAATCACGAACTCTGCGGTCGGTATAACTCTTCTACCTGAACTGAGCTGTACGAAGTCTATCCTGAATGATCTTAACCTTATCCAAGGCATCCTGCACTAACTCCGTACCCAACAACCGAGCCTCTCCCGGCTCCAACCACCCAACCAACGACCGACACCGCGTACTATACAATGCCTCATAGGGAGCCATCTGAATGCTCGACTGATAACTGTTGTTGCAGGCAAACTCAGCTAAAGGAAAGAACTGGTCCCAAGAGCCTCCAAAGTCAATGACAAAAGCTCTTAGCATATCCTCCAAGATCTGAATAGTACGCTCGGACTGTCCGTCCATCTGAGGATGAAATGTTGTGCTCAACTCAAGCCTCGTGCTCAACTCACGTTGAACTGCCCCCAGACATGCGAGGTAAACTACGTACCTCGGTCGGAAATAATAGACACGGGCACACCATGAAGACGAACAATCTCCCTAATGTAGATATCTGCTAATCTCTCCGAAGAATAAGAAACTGGCACAGTAATGAAATGCGCTGACTTGGTCAGCCTATCCACAATGACCCATACTGCATCAAACTTCCTCTTAGTTCGTGGGAGTCCAACAACCAAATCCATAGTGATACGCTCCCACTTCCATTCAGGAATATCAATATGTTGCATCAATCCACCAGGTCTTTGATGCTCGTACTTTACCTGCTGACAATTCAAGCACCGAGCAACATATGCCACAATATCCTTCTTCATTCTCCTCCACCAATAATGCTACCACAAATCCTGGTGTATCTATGCGGCGCCCAGATGCATAGAATAGCGGGAACTATGGACCTCTTCTAATATCAACTCACGAAGTCCATCCACATTGGGTACACAAATACGACCCTTCATCCGTAAAACTCCATCATCATCAACAGTAACCTGCTTGGCACCACTGTGCCGCACCGTGTCCCTAAGGACACACAAATGAGGATCATCATACTGCCGATCTCGAACATGATCAAATAATGAAGAACGAGCAACTGTATAAGCTAGAACATGGCCGGGCTCGGAAACATGGAATCTCATGAACCGATTGGCTAAAGCCTGAACATCCAAAGAAAACGGTCTCTCCTCGACCGAAATATATGTAATACTAACCATACTGGCTGACTTCCTACTCAAAGCATCGACAAACACATTGGCCTTCCCCGGATGATATAAGATGGTGATTTCATAGTCTTTCAACAGCTCCAACCATTGGCTTTCCTGCATCAACACAGCGCCAAGTCCAATCCGAGAAGCATCACAATACATAGTATATGGTCCTGAACCTGTGGGAAAAACCAACACCAGTGCCGTGGTCAAAGCTGTCTTGAGCTTCTGAAAGCTCGCGTCACACTCATATGACCACCTGAACTGGGCACCCTTCTGCGTCAACATGGTCATCGGGGCTGCAATAGATGAAAATCCTTCCACAAATCGACTATAGTAACCTGCTAAACCCAAGAAATTCCGAATCTTTGTAGCTGACGTGGGTCTAGGACAATCCTTGACTGCTGAAATCTTCTTGGGATCCACCTAGATATCCTCTGCCGACACAACATGACCCAGGAATGCAACTAAGCTCAACCAGAACTCACACTTAGAAAACTTATCATACAACTGACTGTCCTTGAGAGTCTGAAGAATGACTCGAAGGTGCTACTTGTGCTCCCCCCGGCTGCGGAAATAGATCAGAATATCATCAATGAAGACAATCATGAAGGAATACAAATAAGGCCTGAACACTCGGTTCATCAAGTCCATAAATGCAGCCGGGGCATTTGTAAACCCGAATGACATCACTAAGAACTCATAATGCCCGTACCGAGTGCGAAAAGCTGTCTTAGGGACATCGGATGCCCTAATCCTCAACTGGTGGTAGCCAGATCTCAAATCAATCTTCGAAAACACCTTGGCACCCTAAAGCTGATCAAACAAATCATCAATTCGCGACAATGGATATTTGTTCTTGATGGTAACCTTGTTCAATTGCCGATAATCTATACACATCCTCATCGACCCATCCTTCTTCTTAAGAAACAACACCAGCGCACCCCAAGGCGAGACATTAGGCTTAATGAAGCCTTTATCACGAATATCCTGCAACTGTTCTTTCAACTCCTTCAACTCCGGCGGGGCACTACGATATGGCGGGATAGAAATGGGTTGAGTGCCCGGAGCTAACTCAATACAAAATTCAATATCCCTATCAGGTGGCATACCGGCAGGTCTGCAGGAAACCCCTCTGGAAACTCACAGACTATGGGCACAGACTCCATAGAAGGAACCTCGGCACTAGAATCACGAACATAATCCAAATAGGCCAAACACCCCTTCTCGACCATGCGCCGAGCCTTCATATATGAGATAACCCTGCTGGAAGAATGACAAGGAGTTCCCTCCACTCCAGTCGAGGCAACCCTGACAATTCTAATTTCACGGTCTTGGCATGACAGTCCAGTATGGCATGATAAGGCGACATTCAATCCATCCCCAAAATAACATCAAAATCTAACATATCCAAGAGCAGAAGATCTACATTGGTCTCAAGACCACTAATAACCACTACACACGAATGGTAGAAATGATCTACTACAATAGAATCACCCACCGGTGTAGACACATATACAGGAGTACTCAGAGAATCAGGAGGCATAACCAAATAAGGAGCAAAATAAGATGACACATTGGAATACGTGGACCCTGGTTCAAATAAAACTAAAGCATCCCTGCTGCAAACTGAAACTCTACATGTGATAACCGCATCAGGGGCCTCAACCTCAGGTCTGGCTGGAATAGCATAACATCAGAGCTGGGCCACACCAGTCTGAACTAAAACCCTAGGATGGCCTCCTACTGGCTGACCTCTACCTCTAGCAGCCTGGCCTCCTCCTCTAACGGCCTGATCTTCACCTCTAACACCTCGACCCCCACCTCTAGCTGGCTGAGCAGGCGGTGGAACACTTGGTACTGGAACCATGGCATGAGAAACTTGGTGCTGAGAACTACTTGAGGCTAGAGGGCAATATCTAGCAATGTGCCTCTAATCACCACAAGTATAATAAGCCCTCGGCTCCTGAGGCTACTGACCTTGAAACTGACCCTGACGACCTGAGTAACCACCCTAAAAACCCTGAATCGGCGGAGCACTGATAGAAGCTAATGGTGCACTGTAGGGCAACTGATCAGAATACTGCATATGAGAACCACGGCCACATGGAGCACTACGAGAAACCTGGAGTGCCGAATGAAATGGCCTAGGAAAGTGGCCCCTACCAAAAGAATCCCTGCCTCCAGATGAGGCGCTACTGAACCTACCAAAATGACGGGGTCTCTTGTCACACCCCTGATCACCTCCCTGCAACAGAACCATCTCAACTCGTCTGGCCACATTGGCTGCATCTTGGAAAGAAATCTCACTCCCTGTCTCCTTGGCCATCTGTAATCTGATCGGCTGAGCTAGTCCCTTTTATAAATCTCCTCACCCTCTCGCTCGGTGGGGAGTATCATAATAGCATGTCGGGCCAAGGTAACAAATCTGGTCTCGTACTGAGTGACAGTCATAGAGCCCTACTAGAGACGCTCAAACTACCTCCATAGATACTCTCTCTGAGCCATAGGAAGAAACTTCTCTAGAAATAGTTGAGTAAATTGGGCCAAGTCAAGGCTTGTGATCCAACTGGTCTAGCCAAACAATAATCTCTCCACCAAGTCTTGGCGGGACCTGATGACGAAAGGTAGTAATGTCGACCCCATTGGTCTCCACTATCCCCATGTTCCGTAGAATCTCATGGCAGCTATCCAAATAGTCCTGGGGATCCTCTGAAGATGCACTGCTATAAGTAGTAGTGAAAAGCTTGGTGAACCTGTCCAACCTCCATAAAGCATCAGCAGACATAACTCTCCATCACCGGTCTGGGCGACAATACCTATCTGGCTGAACTACTGGAGTCTGAAACTAAGAAGCCAACTGCTCCGGAGTGCGAGTAGCGGGAGTCTGGGCTCCTCCCCCAGCCTGAGAGACGACTGGTGCTGCATGAAGCAAACCTGCCTGAGCGACACTCTCCATGAGGCCCACTAGACGGACCAGGGCATCCTGGAGTACTGGGGTGGCAATGAACCCCTCGGGAACCTGAGCTTGCCCAACCGGGACTGTGTAGGTAGGAACCTCATCAGCAAACTCTACTTGAAGCTCCGCCACTGGGGCTGCGCTCTGCCCCTGCCTCGGCCTCTAGCACAGCCTCGGCCTCGTCCTCGGCTCCTCGTAGGAGCTGCAACTGGAGACTCGGGCTGCTGATCAGTAGATGAAGAAGCACATGTTCTCGACTTCTGCGAGAGAATAGAATAGAAATTCAGTTAGCATTTAGAATTCAAATCGCACGATAGAGAAGAATAGATGTGTAAGTTATTCCTAAACTCTGCAACCTATGGGGGATAAGCACAGACGTCTCCATACTGATCCCTCAGACTCTACTAATCTTGTCCGTGAATTGTGAGACCTAAGCAACCTAGTGCTCTGATACAAACTTGTCACGACCCGAATTTCCCACCGTCGGGACCGTGATGGTGCCTAACGTTGAACCCCCTAGGCAAGCCAACGTGAATGTTTAATTTACCTTATTCCTTTATTATTATTTAATAAAATATGAAATATAACACTAACATAAATAAAAGTACAAAATGAAGCAAGGTATATAAACTCAATTTAATGCCTTTACGAAATTTCACAAAAAAAAAACCAATCCCAGAATTTTGGAGTCACAAACTCACAGACTGTCTATGAATAATATATATAAAGGTCTGAATGAAATAAGTACATCTAATTCTGAAATAACTAGAACATAATACAAAAGAAGTAGGAGGGGACGCCAAGGCCTGCGGACGCCTGCAGGACTACCTCAGGGTCTCCACTAGACTGAAGGCAGCAACCTCGATCTATGGTCAGTGGGGTCCTGCACCGGGTTCTGCACGAAAGTGCGGAGTGTAGCATCAGTACAACCGACCCCATGTACTGAGTAAAAGCCAAGCCTAACCTCGGCAAAGTAGTGACGAGGCTAGGACACGACAACCAAAATCAACCTGTGCAGTTTAATAGTATACGGAGAAAAATAATACAACGAGAAATAAGCAGTTAAGCAGAAAGGAAAAGAGGAACATGCTAAGGGGAAGAAATATCATATAATGGAAATAATGAGGTAATGCACAATTTAGATATCAATTTAAGCAACATAATAGTAATACGAAAACAAGTGCACGACATCACCCTTCGTGCTTTTACTCTCGTCCTCACCATCAGAATCAATATATTTAGCATGACATCACCCTTCGTGCTTTTACCTTACAATATCATGGCACGATATTATCCTTCGTGCATTATCTCTCATATCATAGCACTGCATCACCCTTCGTGCTTTTAAAATCACAATATCGGCACGGCATCAACCTTCGTGCATTAACATTCACTCAAAATCTCACACACGGAATCACCCTTCGTGCTTTTACACTCTTCCTCACCCAAACACATCAAATGAAAGCAATCCAACAAGGAAAAATAACGGATAAACAGAAATAAAACCATAACGTCTCGGCAAGGGAGTTAACAATGGAATCAATACCATCCCGGCAAGGGAAAACAGCTATACCAATATCACTTAGTACATAACTTCACATAAATATCATCAATTGAAACTAATACTCAACACTATTCAATATCAATGATATTCCACCAACATGGATAACTATAAAGTGAAACTCAAATATTACTTACGAAAAACCACATAAATCACAAAATTCGACTCACGGGCATGCTTGACACCAACGTATAGGTACTTGTCACCTCACATATATGTTGAACATGATACTTACACATTGCAAATAGGACACAACACCTATTCCCTCAAGCTAAGGTTAAGCCAAACACTTACCTCGAATTCCACGACCAAACTCAAGCCTCGATTACCGCTTTCCCTTTTGAATTTGACTCCAATTCACTTGTATCTAGACATATTTAACTTAATAACATTAATAAATGCTAAACAATTCAATCCCAACGCTTAATTATAGGTTTTATATCATTCTTCCCAAAAAGTCGAAAATCGATCCCGGTCCCGCTTGGTCAAAACACGAGGTTCGGACCAAAATCCGATCAGCCATTCACCCACGAGCCCGAATATATAATTAATTCCGGAATTCGACCCCAAAACGAGGTCTAAATTCTAATTATTCAAAAAGCCCTAATTCTACCCAAATCCCCAATTTTATACCCTTAAGAACATGATTTAGGCCTAGAAACCTAATGGGTGTTAATGAAAGTTGAAGAAAATGACTCTAAGAACATATACCTATGATTTTGTGGTGAAATCCCCCTTCAAAAATCGCCCAAGTTTGAGTTTAAGTGAAAGAGTTATGAAAATTTTGAAGAATCCCGTAACTGGTCTGTTTTTAAAAGACTGGGCAAAAATATTTTATGCGTTTGCGACAAGGCCTGTGCGTTCACATAGGCTGCCCCTCCACTGTCCATCGCATTCGCATCGCAAGGGATGCATTCCCACAGTGTTAAAACTATCCCAGCCCCCAGCCCTTCTTATTCTATGCGATCGCGGCTGGCCGAATGCGTTTGCGTAGAGTAAGCTCCCAACGCTCCGCGTTCGCACATGGTTCTATGCGTTCGCATAATGCAAATCCCAGCCCCCTCCCATTTCTTCTTCGCATTCGCGGGGTTACCACGCGTTCGCATAGAGTAAAAACTCAGACACCCGATACAACAAAGAAACACCAGATTTTCAAAGTCCGAACCACTCCGACACCTATCCCTCGAGCCCTCGGGGCTCCAAACCAAACATGTACACAACCTCAAAAACATCCTACGGACTTACTCGTGCAATCAAATCTCCAAAATAACATCTTAAACAACGAATTTAGCATTAAAATCAAAGAAAAATCTCAAAACTTCCAAAGTATCAAATTTTACAACTACGGGTCCGAATCACGTCAAACGACCTCCGTTTCTTACCAAATTTCTTAAATATCATATTTAACCTGTACCGGGCTCCGGAACCAAAGGCCCGATACCACAAATTTCAAATATAATCCAGTTCCTAAAAACTCATATATTTTCAGAAAAATAATTTCTTTCAAAAATTCATTTCTCGAGCTTGAGACCTCAGAATTCGATTCCGGGCATACGCCCAAGTCCCATATTTTCCTACGGACACTCCGGGACCGCCAAATCACGGGTCCGGGTCCATTTTCTTAAAATGTTGACCGAAGTCAACTTAAATCAAATTTTTTAGGGAAAACCTAGCATTTTCTCAGTTTTTCATATAAAAGCTTCCCGGCTATACGCCCAGGCTGCGTACGCAAAACGAGGTGAGGTAAAAGGAGATTTTCAAGGCCTCGGAACACCGTTTTGACTTATAGAACAAGAGATGACCTTTTGGGTCATCACATTGATAGGATATAGTGTACATATAAAAGTAATTTAAAAATACACACACACACACTATATATATATATATCAATTAAGTATTAAATATTATTTATTTAAAATCTATTTATATAAAGTTTGACAAAAATCGACCGACTTCGGTCGGTAATTTCATTAAATTTATATTTTAATTGTTTTAAAATTGTATTTTTGGCCGAACTCGGTCGGATATTTAACTAAAACTTATTCCGATTGGTAAATTTTATATATATATATATATATATATATAGTTTTTGTTATATTAAAAACTAATTTCCATGAGTGGGAAAGTATAATTTCAAATTTACAGACCGAAATCGGTCAGTATATTTGAAAATTTTGAATTAAAATTTTGTAGATAATATACAAGTATGACCAAGTCTTGGTCAAAAGTTGGCCAATTTTCGATCGGAATTGTTATATATTTGCTGTGGAACCACTATTTCCCTTGTCAAAAATATTTTTTTTTGACTTTTGCGACCAATTTACTTAATTTTTGACCAATTTCGGTCGGTATTCTGTGGACGAAATTTGACCTTTTTTTAGTAGTGTAAGTTATTCATCAAAGTCTATCCGATTGACATAATTTTTTCTGTGTTTTTCGACCTTGCAATTTCAATTTCGATCAAATCACCCCATCTGCTCCAAGTTATCTCAAATTTTAAATAAGGCTTCCAAATACCAACACAAAGAATCACTAATCACCAATTTAGCAAATAACACCAAATCATAAAGACCCACTTTGTCTTCTTGAATACTTTCTAAGGCCTAACAATGGAGTTTTGAGATTTTTACAGTAAATCATCAAAATTGTGTTTGAACTAAAAATCTAAGCATAAACTATCAACATTCAAATAATTTTAATAATAATCTATCATTAACTACTATTTTTCACCACTAAAACAAGAACTTCAAGCTTTAAAAATTAAAGAACTATGGTATTCAAGTTTAAAATGGGAATATTTTGGTAAGACCAATCAAAACGGGTTTCTCACCACTAAAACAAGAACTTCAAGCTTTAAAAATTAAAGAACTATGATATTCAAGTCAAAAGCGGGAATATTTTACTAAGACCAATCAAAATGGAGATATTTCACCAGGACCAATCCCTTTGAGAGACGCCGAGCACATCTAGACTTTGGAAGATCCATTGTGACCAGCTAATCTATCAAGCTGAAACATTACAGGGTATAGTCACTTCTTTGTTCTGTATTTAAATATCAATTCTCGTAACAACCCCACCGATTGTTTTGAGATCTAGCACGTCGTTCAACGGTTTGAGGCCATGATCAGCTTCGTTTCAGGATTATTACCCTTGGGTGTGGTCGGAATAGAATTTCGGGAAGTTTAGAGTTGATTTGGAAAGAAAATTCTCAATGCGGAAGCCTTAAGTTGGAAGGATCAAGTAAGATTGGAATTTTGAGTAAACGACCCTCGAATCAGGATTTAAAGGTTTCTGCAAGTTCGTATGATTATTTCGGACTTGGGTGTATGTCCGGATCGGTTGGATAACCTGGGAGCGTTTCAGCGTATATTATGGAAGATAGCATTTTAGAAGAATTTTCTAAATTTTGGCTGTAAGGAATTTCAGAGTTTTTGATGTCCGTTTGGGATTCCGAGCATGAGAATAGCTTCGTATGGTGATTTTGGAGTTGGGAGCGCGATCGGAAGTGAATTTGGATGCCCGTAGGTAATTTTGAAGTCATTTGGCTAAAGATAGAAATTTGAAGATTTCTGAGAAATCTGACTAGAAGTGGAAATTGTGATATCAAGGTCGGAATGCGATTCTAGAAGTTGGAACAGGTCCGTAATGTCGAATATGACTTGTGTGAAAAATTTGAGGTCAATCGGACGTGATTTGATAGGTTTCGGCATCGAATGTGGAAGTTTGAAAGTTCTAAGTTCATTAAGCTTAAATTGGGCTGCGATTCGTGATTTCGATATTGTTTGAGGTGATTTCAAGGCTCGACTAAGTTTGAATGAGGTTTTGGGACTGGTTGGTAGTTTTTGTTGAGGTCCCGGGGGCCTCGGCCGTGTTTCGGATGCTCAACGGGTCGATTCTTGCCTTGTGAAGATCGCTGATTTTTTGGTGTGAGTGCAGCAGGTTATTACTCTATGCGATCGCGTGAGAGGGTATGCGATCGCATAGAAGGATTTGTGAGGCTGCTGATTTTGGCTTGTGCGATCGCAGGTAGGTGGGGGGTTCTGTTTTGGCCTATGCGAACGCGGGGGGAGGAGGGGGAGCTGCGATCGCGGAGAAGGAATTTTGGAGGGAGCTGTGAGTGTCCTGTGAAATCGCGTGGTGTAGACTGCGATCGCATAAGGCAGAGTTTGGGGCAGCCTGGTTTGGCCTATGGGATCGCAGTGGACTTCATGCGATCGCATAGAGGGGCAGTGTTGGGCAGTGTTATGTTTTAAATGGGTTTTGGCCATTTCTTCTTTGGTTTAGTTGACTTTGAGAAACTTCAAGAATGGATTTTTGTCAAGAACCACTAGGTAAGTAATTCCTTCATGATTTTAAGACTAATACAAGTTATATGCATGGATTAAACATGAAAGATTGTGGAAAAATTGGAAAATTTTGGAGAAAACCTAGAAAATGATAATTTGGATTTTAGCCACGAATTTGAGCATGGAATTTAGAGTAAATTGTATATTTGAACTGTAAAGCTATGAGTAGAATTTATCTTCGAGAAATTTCGGATTTTGGGCACGTGGGCCCGAGGACATTTTGGTCATTTCACTGAGCGAAGTTGGGAAATTATATAATTTGGAATTGTTTCAAATATTAGAGTATATTTTTATTGGTTTGTCGTTATCTGGATAGTTTCGGAGCGTTGTGCAACGTTTGGAGTCATCGGAAGGGCTTGGAGGCCGGATATGGAATTTCAGTGCGAGGTAAGTCTCCTTTCTAACTTTGTGAGGGGGAATTGTCCACATAGATGAACTAAATGAATACATGCTATTATTTGCGGGGGCTACGTACGCATGAGGTGACAAGAGTCCATGCGTAGCTACTTTATGCCATGTCCGGGTAGTCTAGGACCCACTAGCATGCTTTACTTGTTGTACTTGTGACCTTATCAATAAAATATCATGTGATGCTTTCAATTAGTTTCTAAATCTCTGAGAATGATAGAGTTTACTTTTCTTAATCACCTAGAAGGAGAATTGATTCTTCCTTGGATAATTGTGTTTCGAATAAATCTATAGGGCTTGGAACCCTGTCGAAATTGGCAAGTAAATCTCCAGAAAGGTTTTAAATACTATAAGGATAATTTTATCACTTCATTGAACAACTAATTTTCCTGATAAAAATATGGTTTATTGGTGTGAATATGTGTAACTTTGGGTACCTGAGTCGCATGTATGATTCGTGAGCAGGATGACCCTGTATTTATGTATATTTATACGGGGACCCGAGTCGCAGGTATGATTCGCGAGCGGGGTAGCCCTAGTATTATGTTAACCGCGTCGCATGTTCGATTCGCGAGCGGGGAAGATAGATGCATCTATGGTTCGGGCCGTTCGACCCTCGGCAGTGCACATTTTATTATTGTTGGTACGCGCCGTTCAACCCTCGGCATTGCTTGTGCATGATATCTACTGCGTATTTGTTGTGATTTTTGCCTGATTACTGGCCTGGAATTTTAAGTTGTCAACTGAAATGACAGAGATTTAAAGTTGTTACAGATTTTTGGAAGAAGTTGTTCCTTCCGGTTGATTATTTATTATTTGTTCAAATCACCCATGTTGATTAATTGTTATTAATATGACAAAGACTTAAAGTGTTAAATGTGGAAAGAGTTGATGTTATTTATTTCCAATTTTAATAAATTGCGTATGATAATCATGCTTAACGTCACACTTGAATATACTGAATTGACATTTATTAAGTGTCTAATTTGACCTCGTCACTACCTCTCTGAGGTTAGGCGGACGACTTACTGAGTACACGTTATTTTTGTACTCATGATACACTTGCTGTGCATTTTATTGCACAGGTACCCTCATAGCAATGTGGCGGATTTGGCGACTTAGGCGAGATGCATCATCCAGAGGTGATTCGCATCTGACGGAGTCTCCTTTATACTGTATTACATTATTTTAATTTTTCTTGTCCACTTGTATTTCGGACAAGCTTTGTAGAAATTACAAAATTCTTAAAAATTGCTCATATACTTGTGACACCGCGTTCTGGGATGTGTTGGGATATATTTGCTAAAATAGGACTATTTAAATCATCGTATTTACTTAACGGATTCTATTTAATTATTATGTAATAAGTGAAATGTAATAATTTTTATAAATGTTAAAATCAAAAATTATTTCAATTAATTAATGATTGGCTTGTCTGATAATGATGTCCGACGCCATCACGGCCTTATGGATTTTCGATTGTGACAATTTTAATAACAGTTAAAAAAAAAGTGTACAAATAGTCATTTTTCACATTCTAATAAAATACTCCTAGTACTGCCAAGTTACATTGTAAGGAATAATCCTAATTTTGGAAAAGCCAACAAATGAAAATGATATTTAACTGTCTAGGAAAGGAGCTGTTAAATGACATTCTTCACCAACCTCCAACAAATATAAATTTTGTAACTTAAATAGAACACGATTCTTAATCAAATTGTTCAAACTAATTCAATATTTAAAGCTGATATAATTAATTAAATAACCACACTAAATATTTCTCAAGAATAAAATGATGTTAGTGAAACTAAGAAATTGTCTTTTTTTTTTTTTCCGAGAAACTTGAGCAAGAACTTCTTCAGCATACTATTCTAATACTCTCTTCCATTAGGAGTGATTTTTGAAACACGATTAAACTGTGCTATCATGTCTAATGTGATACAAGAAAGTATACTACTAATACTATATAGTAACTAAAAATGGGAATCTGCAGTGAACTTTCAATTTAATTTGTGCTTCCATTCTAATCTCTTTTTCATTTATCTGCTTCATATATCTGATAGGGAAAGTTCTTGTCATCTAAAAGTTCAATGATAACGACATCCCCGGCTTTCAAATCATGTTCAACAATAAGGTCCTTCCATTTTTCAGTGAAATAGTACTACAAACGATCCTTAATTTGTTTGATTTCTGAGTAATTAGTTGCATCAATTATGAACTTGCTATTATCATAGTGTTTACTTGAGAAATATTCTCTGCAGTAATGGATAATATAGATGGATTCTTCTCGAACCAGCTCTGATCCTTACTTCTGCTTCTCTTACTTCTTTTTTCAAGACCTTCTACATTGAAAGAATTCTTACATCAATATTTTGTAGAAAATCCAGCAAAATACTCTATCCTTCTATTCTTTTTGAGATTTGGGGGGGTTGTTAGAGAAATAGTAGATATGATATCTCAAGAAAAAGTGTCTTGGATTCATATTTTCTGAAAATGTCTAGATTCATTTTGTTGGACATTTAGTGTCTTTATTATTTCATATAATAATGGGTCATATTCCATATTTGTAACTATTGGACCTTTATGCACCCATTATAACATCTTGATTTCCTCACTTATACACATTCTTTTGTGGTAGAGAATAAATATCTAGAAAACACTCTCCTTCCTTCTCCTGAATTTTCTACCAAAAATAAATCTTTGTTAATTTCTGCTCCTAGTTTTATACTAGAAGTGTAATGAACCGACCAGTCGTTTTGATCTCTAGCGTGTCGTTCGGCGGTTTGAGGCCTTAAGTAGCTTAACTTCAGGTATTATGACTTGCACGCGTTGTCGGAATTGAATTTCGGGAAGTTTGGAGTTAATTGGGATGAAAAATTCTCATTTCGAAAGCTTTAAGTTGGAAGAATTGACTAAAGTTTGATTTTTGAGTAAACGGCCTCGAAATCGGGATTTGAAAGTTCCAACATGTTCGTATGATGACTTTGGACTTGGACGTATGTCCGGATTGGATTTTTGATGACCCGGGAGCATTTCAACTCTTATTGTGGAAAGTTGGCATTTTGGAAGAATTTTATAAATTCAGGGTGAAAATGTATTTTAATGTTATAGATGCCCGTTTGAGATTACAAGTCTGGGAATAGCTCCGTAAGGTGATTCAGGTATTGGGAGCGCGTCTGGATGTGGATTTGGAGCTCCATAGGTTATTTCGGGGTCATTTGGCGAAAGTTAAAAATTTGAAGGTTTTTGAGAAGCTTGATCGGGAGTGAAATTTTTGATATCGGGGTCGGATTCTGATTACGGAAGTTGGAGTAGGTCCGTAATGTCGAATGTGACTTGTGTGCAAAATTTGAGGTCAATCGGACGAGATTTGATAGGTTTCGACATCAAATGTAAAAGTTTGAAGTTCTAAAATTCATTAAGCTCGAACTGGGGTGCAATTCATGGTTTTGACATGGTTTGAGGTGATTTGAGGCCTCGAGCAGGTCCATATAATGTTATGGGACTGGTTTGTGTGATTGGACGGGGTTCCGGGAGCCTCGGGTGTGATTCGGAGTGGTGTTGTCCTTCGCGAACGCAAAGGGTCTCACGCGTTCATGAAGAGGAAATTTGGGCTGAGAATTTTTGTTCTACACGAACGCGACACAGGGGCCGCGATCGCGGAAGGGAATTGGAGCAAGCTTACGTGAACACGCCACAGGGGTTGCGAACGAGAAGAAGAAAGAGGGAGCAGGGGGCTGGTGTAACGACCCAACCGGTCGTTTTACGTTATCGGAACCCGTTCCCCTAAATGAAACTTCCCATAGAGGCTTGTGATTTATGACTTGCGGGGGTGGGTGGTCCGGGATTCAGAAGTGTCTAGAGCAGTATTGGAACACTTGGTTCCTTCAGGTTGGCTTTTAAGGCGAAGTTTGACTTCGGTCAACATTTTGAGCAAACGACCTCGAAATTGAGTTTCGATGGTTCCGATAGCTTTGTATGATAATTACGGACTTGGGCGCATGTTCGAAATAGGTTTTTGATGAACCAAGAGCGTTTCGGCGCCCAATATCGAAATAAGCATTTTCTTAAGTTAACATTGTGGTTTGGGACGTATTTTTGTGTTATCGAGGTCCGAACGGAATTCTGAGACAGGGAATAGTTCCGTTATGTCATTTATGATTTTCCTGCAAAATTTGGTGTCATTCCGAGTAGTATAGGTCGGTTCGGCGCATTGTTAGAAAATTCTAGAACTTAAGGTTCAAAGTTTGATTCAATTTGGTTTTGGGGTCGGATTCTTAGTTTCGTTGTTGTTTTTCACGTTCCGAAAATTCGAGCGAGTCCGTATCATAAATACAGACTTGCCAGTGCCTTTGGACGGGGTCCCGAGGGTCTCGGGTGAGTTTCGAACCCCTTGGAGCTAATTTCAAAACACCAGAATTTCCAGGTCTAGTTTCCTTCTCTGCGTTCGCGGAGGGGTTACCGCATTCGCAAAGAAGGAACTGGGCTGGGGTGGTGAATGCCCTGTACGTTCGCACAAAAGGCACCAGGATCGCGATGGGTTGGGCTCCTGACCTAGTGCGTTCGCGCACCTCCCCCGCGTTCGCATAGAGCCCGGTTATTGGGCCAACCCAACTACCCCTTACCCTGTGCGTTCGAAGGGCTCCCTCCGCATTCGCATAGAAGGAGCATGTGGGCATGGTCATTTAAGGAATCGCGAACGCACTGCCCAGGCTGTGTTCGCATAGAGGAAACCACTGGGCAGTGTGTTATTATAGCGGGATTTAATTCATTTTCCTCATTTTCTTCTTCTTCCTTGGGACGATTTTAGCATTAAAGAGGGGCAAACGACCTAGTTATTGAAGATAAGTAAATCCTACCCTAATATTAGTTTAATGCATGAATTACTAGTTAAATTAACTACCTAATTAGTGAAAATTAAGGATTTGGGGTAGTAACCTAGAGCTTTTGAAAATTTAGAAAATTACCGTGCATTGGATATGAATTCTTACAAAAATCATATATTAACGATCCTTAGGTTATGGGTGAGTGTTTCCTTCGCGATTTTTCGGAATCCGAGCATGCGGGCCCGGGTTGGATTTTGGGATTTCTTCAAGAATGATGAATTTGACTAAATAATAGGAGAATTCCATGCTTCGAGTATAATTTGATATATTTACGTAACGTTAGGTTAGCTTCGAGTTCTTTAGGTGACGAGTTTGGAGTTTCGGGCGCATTCTTGACCCGGGGAGTAGGTGCGACGCGAGGTGAGTCTCCTTTCTAACCTCGTGAGAGGGAATTTGTCCCCGTAGATGTTTTAAATGCTATGTGTGATAATTGTGGGGGCTACGTACGTACAAAGTGACGAGAGTCCGTACGTAGCGGCTATTATTATTATGTCCGGGTAGTCAGGTCCACATCATGCCTTGTGTTTTACTTGAAATGAACTATATGCTTAATAAGTTAAATGTTACATGCAGCTTATTTCCCTGAGATCATGGAATTCAAGAAAATTTGTAAGGAATTGTTTACTGAAAAGTAATTTAAAAAGGAATATTTTGCGTGCATGTGACCGCTTCGCAATTTACATTCCGCGAGCGGAGTGTGATTTCCCCCACTCTTATGGGAACGGGCCGTATGCCACGGCGGATTAGAAGATGTACTTATGGTTCGGGCCGTTCGATCCTCGGCAGTGCATAGAGATGATTACTTTATGGCAGAGATGCACTTATGGTTCGAGCCGTTCGACCCTCGGTAGTGCACGGATACGACTATCCTATGGCTCAGGCCGGTTGACCTTATCATGTACGCGCATGATTTATTTGTTACTAATTTCGTGGACATTGATTTGACAGATATATGGGGGAATATGAAGTAGTAATTGTTTATTTATTTCCAGTACTTTCCTTGGATTTCAGTGCCTTATATATATTTGCTACTTCACTACCTTTACATGCCTACTGTTTTCATCATATTCTGTTAAATTATATTGTTGGACTTTAGTGAGTTTCCAGTCGACCTCTCGGCACTACCTCTTTGAGGTTAGGCGGAATACTCACTGGGTACATATATATATTTATGTACTCATGCTACACCTCTGTACTTAATTGTACAGGTTCCGAGGCTGGTGCATCTGGTTGTCAAACTGGAGCTCGATTCTGATTATAGACGGACCTGACTTCACGGTGAGCTGCTTTCTCCTGGCGATCTCCGGAAGCACCATGGGGTTTCTTTTGCTTACTTCCCGTCTATTTCCTTCAGACTGTGGGACTGTATATTATATCTTTTGTATATTCTGTTAGTATGCCCGTAGGACTTGTGACACTAGTTCCTGGCACACACGCGATAGTTATTATGGATTACAGGTCTGTATATATATTGGCTCACGCCTCCTCATGACCGTTTTTGATTAAAAACTGGCTAATTATCCTTGTCAATTTATGTCTTATGTTTTAAAAAAAACTGAGTATATGTTGAAATGTTTAATCTAATAAGAAGGAACCCTTAGTAAATTTAGTGTTGGCTTGCCTAACCCCGCTGTTGGGCGCCATCACGACCTAAGTTAGGATTTTGGGTCGTGACAACATGGTATCAGAGCACTAGGTTCACGTAAGTCTCACGAGTCACGGGAAAATCCAGTAGAGTCTTGCGGATCGGTACAGAGACATCTATACTTATCTTCAGGAGGCTATAGGGTCTTAGGAAACCTCTCTTTGTTCTTATTCTATCGTGCATTCGATGATTTACTAAAATCATTCATCTATTCTAACAGATGGTGAGGACGCGTGCATCTGAAGTTCCAGCCCGGGAAGGGCTGCTACCGCCGTTGTCCGAGGCTGCGACAGAGGCTGGGGGAGGGCACTGGCCCGAGGTAGGGGACGAGGGTGTCCCAGAGCTATTCCGGTTCCACCACCAGAGGACCCTATTATAGAGGATCAGGATGAGGTGCCTCCAGCAGATCCTGCTCCAGTAGTCTTCATGACGGCGCCAGGCTTCCACGCAGTCATGGGCCGTATGATGAGATTTATGGACACTATGTCACAGGCTGGTTTCTTTCCAGCAGATCCTGCCACTTCTCAGGTGGGAGGGGGTGTCCAGACCCCTACTGCCCAGGCTACAGGACAGACAACAGCACTTGAGTCCAGACCAGTTGCGGACGGCGATCCGCAGAAGTTGTTGGATAGTTGGACTCGATTGCACCCTCCAATCTTCGTGGGTGAGCGAGGCGAGGATGCCTAGGATTTTTTGGACAGGTTCAGGGACAGACTGCACAACATGAGGATACTAGAGTCTGGAGTGGATTTCACTACCTTCCAGTTGGAGGGAAGAGCTCGTAGGTGGTGGCAATCCTATATTCTCAGTAGACCAGCAGATTCTCCTCCTGTCACTTGGGAGCAGTTCACGCAGATGTTTCTGGATAGATATATCCCACCCTCTGAGAGGGAAGATCTGCGGTATCAGTTTGAGCGGCTATAGCAGGGACAAATGCCAGTGACAGATTATGAGGCCAGATTTCCAGAGTTGTCTCGCCATGCACTTATGATACTACCTACTGATGCAGAGAGGGTGTGGAGATTTATGGCTGGGTTGCATCCAGGTATTAGGGCCACTATGGCCCGAGAGGTGGAGATGGGTACTCCTTATCAACTCGTGGTAGAGATTGCTCGCAGAATCGAGGGGTATCGGTCGAGGAGCAGGGGCGGCAGGATAAGAGGGCTAGATTCTCCGGAGATTTTAGAGATGCCCCAGCTAGGGGCAGAGGTCAGTTTAGTAGTAGTCAACCCAGCAGGCCTTCATATTCAGCACCTCCACCACCTCCCCGAGGTGTTCCAGCGAGGCCTCATTTCAGCGCCATGCCAGAGCGTTCCTACCATCCTCCAGCCATTTAGAGTTCACCCAGTGGTTATCCTAATCATTCGAGAACCTCCGACCCCTACTTCAGTGCTATGCCAGAGGGCCCACATCGCCCTCCATCCATTCAGGGTTCTTCTTCGGGGCAGCAGACTATGGTACCTGGGGGTTGTTACGAGTGTGGAAAGCCAGGTCATATGAGGAGGCATTATCCTAGGTTTCGGGGCAAGGCCGTACAACAGGGTTACCAACCGATGGGTCCGGCACCAGCAGTCTTGGCCACCTAGAGGTGGAGGACATGTCGACAGGGGTCGTCCTAGAGGTGGAGGCCAGTCGGGGGGAGGTCAGGAAACTCCCTTTCACTCTGGTGGAGCTCAAACTTCTGGTACTCCAGCTAGATTCTATGCCATTCCGGCTAGATCAGATGCAGTGGCCTCAGACGCCGTGATCACAGGTATTATCCAAGTATGTGGTAGAGAGGCTTCAGTATTATTTGATCTAGGATCCACATATTCATATGTTTCAGCATTATTTGCTCATTTTCTGGATGCTCCTCGCGAGTCCTTGGGTTCTCCTATATATGTGTCCACTCCTGTGGGCGATTTGTGGTGGTAGACCAGATCTGTCGGTCTTGTGTGGTCAACTTCTATGGGTTTGACCAGAGCGGACCTTTTATTGCTCGACATGATTGATTTTGAGGTTATTCTAGGCATGGATTGGCTATCTCCTTTTTCATGCCGTGCTAGATTGCCATGCCAAGACAGTTACTTTAGCCATTCCTGAGTCGCCTAGGCTGGAGTGTAGAGGTTCCTCAGTTAGTGCAGCCAGCCGGGTTATTTCATTCCTGAAGGCTCAACATATGGTCGAGAAGGGTTGTCTAGCCTATCTTGCTTATGTGCGGGAAACCACCGCCGAGTCTCCAATAATTGATTCAGTGCCAGTGGTTCGATATTCTGCTGATGTATTTCCTTCAGACCTTCCAGGCATGCCTCCGGATCGTGATATTGATTTCTGCATTGATTTAGCTCCAGGCACCCAACCTATATCTATTCCTCCGTACCGTATGGCTCCGAAGGAGTTGAAGGAGAAACTTGAGGAGTTGTTAGCTAAGGGGTTCATCGGACCGAGTGTATCACCGTGGGGTGCTCCAGTTCTATTCGTGAAGAAGAAGGATGGGTCCATGCGGATGTGTATTGATTACCACCAGTTGAACAAGGTCACCATTAAGAACAAGTATCCTTTGCCGCGCATTGATGATTTGTTTGACCAGTTGCAGGGTGCTCAGGTGTTTTCTAAGATTGATTTGAGATCGGGATATCATCAGTTGAAGATTCGGGCCTCAGATGTTCCGAAGACTGCTTTTCGTATGAGATATGGTCACTATGAGTTCCTGGTGATGTCCTTTGGCTTGACTAATTCCCCAACAACATTCATGGACTTGATGAATAGGGTGTTCTGGCCGTATATTGATTCCTTTGTTATTGTCTTTATTGATGACATCTTGATTTACTCACGTAGCCTGGGGGATCACGAGAAACATTTGAGAGTTGTGCTCCAGACCTTGCGGGAACAGAAGTTATATGCTAAGTTCTCCAAGTGTGAGTTCTGGTTGGATTCCATAGCATTCTTGGGGCATGTGGTATCCGGAGAGGTATCAAGGTTGATCCTCAGAAGATCGAGGCAGTTCAGAGTTGTCCGCGTCCTACTTCAGCTACAGAGATCAGGAGCTTTTTGGGCCTAGCAGGCTATTATCGTCGATTTGTGGAGGGGTTCTCTTCTATTGCAGCCCCATTGACTAGATTGACTCAGAATAATGCCCCGTTTCGATGGTCTGACAAGTGTGAGGCAAGCTTTCAGAATCTCAATGCAGCATTGACCTCAACACCTGTTCTGGTATTGCCTTCCGGTTCAGGGATGTATACAGTGTATTGCGACGCTTCGCGCGTTGGCTTGGGATGTGTGTTGATGCAAGAGGGGAGAGTTATTTCTTATGCTTTGTGCCAGCTAAAGGTTCATGAGAATATTTACCCTGTGCACGCTTTAGAGTTGGCGGCAATTGTTCATGCTCTTAAGATTTTGAGGCAGTACTTGTATGGGGTGTCCTGTGAGGTTTATACAGACTACCGGAATTTGCAGCTCTTGTTCAAGCAGAGAGATCTTAATTTGAGGCAGCGCAGATGGCTCGAGTTGTTGAAGGATTATGATATCACCATTCTTGATCATCCGGGCAAGGAAAATGTGGTAGCAGATGCCTTGAGCAGGAAGGCGGAGAGTATGGGTAGTTTCGCTTTTATTGCAGTAGAGGAGAGACCTCTATCCTTGGACATCCAGTCCTTGGCTAATCACCTTGTGAGATTAGACCTTTCAAAGCCTCGCCGAGTTTTAGCACATGTGGTTGCTCAGTCTTCATTATTGGGGAGATTAAGGCCCGATAGTTTGATGATCCGTACTTAGCAGAGCTTCGGGAGACAGTGGTACAGGGTGGTGCCAAGGAGGTTACTATTGGCGAGGATGGTGTTATAAGACTTCAGGGCCGTCTATGTGTTCCTAACGTTGATGGCCTGAGGGAGAGGTTTCTAGAGGAGGCGCACAGTTCTCGGTATTCTGTTCATCCTGGTGCTACGAAGATGTATCGTGATTTGAAGCAGCATTTCTGGTGGAGGCGGATGAAAAGGGACATTGTGGAGTATGTGACTAGGTGTATTAATTGCCAGCAGGTGTGGTATGATCACCAGATGACAGGAGGCCTACTTCAGCAGATGCCCATTCCTGAGTGGAAATGGGAGCGCATCACTATGGACTTCGTGGTTGGGTTGCCTCGGACTTTGCGGAAAGTTGACGCGGTTTGGGTCATTGTGGATAGATTGACCAAATCGACACATTTCATTCCTGTAGCTACTACATATACTTCTGAGAGGTTAGCTCAGATCTACATTCAGGAAATAGTCCGATTGCACGGTGTGCCGATGTCCATTATATCAGATCGAGGTCCTCAGTTCACCTCGCATTTCTGGAGAGTATTTCATAGTGAGATGGGAACCAAATAGATCTCAGCCCGACATTTCACCCTCAGACTGATGGCCAGTTGAAGTGTACAGTTCAGATATTGGAGGATATGCTCAGGACATGCGTGATTGACTTCGGAGGTCAGTGGGACCAGTTCTTGCCTTTGGCCGGGTTTTCTTAAAATAATAGTTATCAGTCCAGCATCGAGATGGCTCCATTTGAGGCTTTGTATGGTCAGCGATGTCGTTCCCCTATCGGGTGGTTTGAGCCTGGCGAGGCTAAGTTATATGGTACCGACCTGGTACGGGATGCTTTGAAGAGGGTGAAGTTGATTCAGGAGAGGCTCCGCACAGCACAGTCCAGACAGAAGAGTTACGTGGATCAGAGGGCGCGTGATGTATCATTTATGGAGGGAAACAAGGTTCTGTTAAAGGTCTCGCCGATGAAGGGTATTATGAGGTTTGGGAAGAAGGGCAAGCTGAGCCTGAGGTTTATAGGTCCCTTCGAGGTGTTGAGGCGAGTTGGGGAGCTTGCTTATGAGCTAGCCTTACCTCCCAGTTTATCAGAAGTTCATCCGGTCTTTCATGTATCCATGCTTCTGAGTTACCACACCGACTTCTCTCACGTGGTTGATTTCAACACTATTTAGTTGGATGAGAGGTTGGGCTACGAGGAGGAGTCAGTTGCTATTATTGATAGACAGGAACGCCTTTTGAGGTCCAAGAGAGTTTCTGTAGTGAAGGTCCAGAGGAGGGGCCAACCATTCGAGGAAGCTACTTGGGAGTCTGAGGAGGACATGCGGAGCAGATATCCGCATCTATTCAGCACTTCAGGTATGATTCTAGACCTGTTTGAGGATGAATGTTTGTTTAAGAGGTGGAGAATGTAACGACCCGACCGGTCGTTTTGCGTTATCAGACCCCGTTCCCCAAAATGAAACTTCCCATAGCGACTTATTGTGATTTATGACTTGCGGGGACGGGTGGTCCGGGATTCAGAAGTGTTTAGAGAAATATTGGAACACTTGGTTCCTTCAGCTTGGCCTTTAAGGTCAAGTTTGACTTTGGTCAACATTTTGAGCAAACAACCTCAGAATCGAGTTTCAACGGTTCCGGTAGCTTCGTATGATGATTTCGGACTTGGGCGTATGTTTGGAATAGGTTTTGGATGACCCCTTAGCGTTTCGGCGCCCAATATCAAAATAAGAATTTCCTTAAGTTAACATTGTGGTTTGGGATGTGTTTTTGTGTTATCGAGGTCCGAACAGAATTCTGAGACCGGGAATAGTTCAGTTAAGTCATTTATGTCTTGCCTGCAAAATTTGGTGTCATTCCGAGTAGTATAAGTCAGTTCGGCGCATTGTTAGAAAATTCTAGAACGTAAGGTTCAAAGTTTGATTCAATTTGGTTTTGGGGTCGGATTCTTAGTTTCGTTGTTGTTTTTCACGTTCCGAAAATTCGAGCGAGTCCGTATCATAAATACAGACTTGCCAGTGCCTTTGGACGGGGTCCCGAGGGTCTCGGGTGAGTTTCGAACCCCTCGGAGCTAATTTCAAAACACCAGAAATTCCAGGTCTAGTTTCCTTCTCTGTGTTCGCGGAGGGGTTACCGCATTCGCAAAGAAGGAACTAGGCAGGGGTGGTGAATGCCCTGTGCGTTCGCACAAAAGGCACCAGGATCGCGATGGGTTGGGCTCCTGACCTAGTGCGTTCGCGCACCTCCCCCGCATTCGCATAGAGCCCGGTTATTGGGCCAACCCAGCTACCCCTTACCCTGTGCGTTCGCAGGGCTCCCTCCGCGTTCGCATAGAAGGCCCATGTGGGCCTGGTCATTTAAGGCATCGCAAACACACTGCCCAGGCTGCGTTCGCATAGAGGAACTGGGCAGTGTATTTTTATAGCAGGGTTTAATTCATTTTCCTCATTTTCTTCTTCTTCCTTTGGACGATTTTTAGCATTCAAGAGGGGCAAACGACCTAGTTATTGAGCGTAAGTAAATCCTACCCTAATTTTAGTTTAATGCATGAATTACTAGTTAAATTAACTACCTAATTAGTTAAAATTAAGGATTTGGGGTGGTAACCTAGGGCTTTTGAAAATTTAGAAAATTACCCGTGCATTGGCTATGAATTCATACAAAAATCATATATTAACTAACGATCCTTAGGTTATGGGTGAGTGTTTCCTTCGCGAATTTTCGAAATCCGAGCATGCGGGCCTGGGGTTGGATTTTGGGATTTCTTCAAGAATGACGAATTTGACTAAATAATAGGAGAATTCCATGCTTTGAGTATAATTTGATATATTTACGTAACATTTGGTTAGCTTCGAGTCCTTTGGGTGACTAGTTCGGAGTATCAGGCGCATTCTTGACCCGGGGAGTAGGTGCGACACGAGGTGAGTCTCCTTTCTAACCTCGTAAGAGGGAATTTATCCCTGTAGGTGTTTTAAATGCTATGTGTGATAATTGTGGGGGCTATGTACGTACAAAGTGACGAGAGTCCGTACGTAGAGGCTATTATTATTATGTCCGGGTAGTCAAGTCCATATCATGCCTTGTGTTTTACTTGAAATGAACTATATGCTTATTAAGTTAAATGTTACATGCGGCTTATTTCCCTGAGATCATGGAATTTGAGAAAATTTGTAAGGAATTGTTTACTGAAAAAAGTAATTTAAAAAGGAATATTGTGTGTGCATGTGACCGCTTCGCAATTCACATTCCGCGAGCTAAGTGTGATTTCCCCCAATCTTATGGGAACGGGCCGTACGCCACGGCGGATTAGAATATGAACTTATGGTTCGGGCCGTTCGACCCTCGGCAGTGCATAGAGATGATAACTTTATGGCAGAGATGCACTTATGGTTTGGGCTGTTCGATCCTCGGCAGTGCATAGATGTGAGTACTTTATGGTAAGGTGCAATTATTGTTCGGGCCGTTCGACCTTCGCCAGTGCACGGATACGACTATCCTATGGCTCAGGCCGGTTGTCCTTATCCTGTATGTGCATGATTTATTTGTTACTAAATTCGTGGACATTTATTTGACAGATATTTGGGGGAAGGTGAAGTAGTAGTTGTTTATTTATTTCCAGTACTTTCTTTGGATTTCAGTACCTTATATATATATTTGCTGCTTCATTGCCTTTACATGCCTACTGTTTTCATGATATTCTGTTAAATTATTTTGTTGGACCTTAGTGAGTGTCCAGTCGACCTCTCGTCACTACCTCTTTGAGGTTAGGCGGGATATTCACTGGGTACATATATATTTATGTATTCATGCTACACTTCTGTACTTAATTGTACATGTTCTGAGGCTAGTGCATTTGGTTATTAGACCGGAACTCGATTCTGATTATAGACGGACTTGACTTCACGGTGAGCTGCTTTCTCCTGGCATTCTCCGGCAGCACCATGGGGTTTCTTTTGCTTACTTCCCATCTATTTCTTTCAGACTGTGGAACTGTATATTATATCTTTTTTATATTCTGTTAGTATGCCCGTAGGACTTGTGAAACTAGTTCCTAGCACACATGTGATAGTTATTATGGATTACAGGTCTGTATATATATTGGCTCACGCCTCCTCATGACCCTTTTTGATTAGAAACTGGGTAATTATACTTGTCAATTTATGTCTTAAGTTTTAAAAAGAATTGAGTATATGTTGAAATGGTTAATCTAATAAGAAGGAACCCTTAGTAAATTGAGTGTTGGCTTGCCTGACCCCGCTATTGGGCGTCATCACGACCTAAGTTAGGATTTTGGTCCGTGACAGCTGGAGTAGTTTGGCCTTTGCTAACGCGGAGCTCCAACCGCAAACGCGAAGCAGTAAAGTCTGAAGCCTTCGCGAATGTGAGGCTTTGATCCCGAACGCGAAGAAGGGCGGACCTGGCCTGGGCAGATTATTTTAAAACAGGGGTTTTGCTCATTTCCCCCATTTTTCACACGGCTTGGGAGATTTTTCGAGCTTTTGAAGAGGAGATTTCATCATCAAGCATGAGGTAAGTGATTTCTGCTAGTTGTGAGTTACATACAAGGATTGTAGATGGATTTAGGCATGAAAATTTGTAGAAATTTGGGATTTTGAAGGAAAACCTAAAAATTTATATTTTTGGATTTTGACCATGAATTTGGGCATGGAATTGAGAACAAAATATTCAAGTATTTCCGAAATCCGGGCACATGGGCCCGGAGGTGAATTTTAGAAAATTTTCAATTTGGGTTGGAAAATCACTTTAATAGTTAGGATGTGAACTCTTGAGCATGTATTGACTATTTTATATAACATTTCACTATCTTCGGTTCGTTTGGCACCGAGTTGAGGATTTAACGCACAATTTTGGACCGAAAAGTAAGCTTTAAGACAAGGTAAGTCTCCTGTCTAACTTTATGAGGAGGAAACTTCCCCTAGGTGATATATTTGATGTGTGCAACTTGTTGCGGGGACTACGTACACACGACGTGACGAGAGTCCGTACGTAGTTAGATTTATGTTATTATCCGGGTAGGCTTAGGTTTACAGCATTTTGTACTTATATTATAGGGATTATCCTTGCTTGTTTAATTATTTTATTTCGCATTATGACTTGAGCTAGACATGCGTAAAGTGATGGACTTGTTATTGTAGAGTTTTCGCTAGTTTTATGGTTCGCCACAGAATAATGGTGTTCCTCTTATGGATTTCTCGTGCGTTATGCGTCGTCATCAAATAATATTCCTTAAAAATTATAACACACATGTTCATCCGTGAGTGAGTGTCAAGGACCCATTTAGACTCCTTATTCTAATAGGATTGGGTCGTTCGCCTCAGTAGGATTTATGTACCATACTCCAATGGAATCGGGCCGTTCGCCTCGGCAGGATTTATGTACCATACTTTCATGGGAGTGGGTCGTTCGCCTCAGAAATTCAATAGATGCATCTATGGTTCATGTCGTTCGACCCTCGTCAGTGCAAAATTTAATATTTATGTTGGATCAAGCCGTACGCCTCGGCATTTCTATAAAACATCCTCATGGAATCATGCGTAATATTTGGCAAGAAGCTAGGGTATCTGTAAATTTTTCCCTGATTCGAATTATAACAACCTGTTTGGTGAGATACATTATTCATATTTATATGTGCTCCGATTGAGGAGGAATTTGCTAATTGAGAGCTTGAGTTTATTGTAGTGAGGGGAGTTGTACCACACATTTACAATGGTTTAATTCATTTATTTACTATGCCTTATATTTGTTCTCCTCCTTACTGTACCTGATTTATATTTGTTCACCTCCTTACTGTACCTGATTTATATTTGTTCGCCTCCTTACTGTACCTGATATTATAGGACAACTAGTGAGCGTCGATGTCGATCCCTCGTCACTTCTCCTCTGGGTTTAGGCTAGATACTTACTGGGTACACGTGGATTTACGTACTCATACTACACTTGTTGCACATTTTGGTGCATGTACTTTTATGTCTGCTGGTCCTTTGGTCGCCGAGGCACGGATGATGTGGGAACTTGCCGCGAGCTGCATTTCAGGTTACGATCTGCAACCAGCAGAGTCTCCTTTAGAGTTATTTGTATTTCCTGTCTAATTTGTATCCAGGACACATGCTGTATTTTATTTTACTTCCTGGTTTATGCTCATGCACTTGTGACACTGGGTTTTAGGGGTTCTTACGGGATTGTTCATTATTGTAGTTCGTGTAAATATCATCACTCACCTTGTAAATTCTATTTCATACTCCTTAATTAATGAAAATTATGATTTCAAATACTAAAATGAGTAAATAAGTTAATCATTCACTGTTGGCTTGTCTAACAGCGGTGTTAGGCGCCATCACGACCTTTAGTGGTTCTTGGATCGTGACAACATGGTATCACAACACTAGGTTCACTTAGGCCTCACGGATCATAAACGAGTCTAGTAGAGTCTTGCAGATCGATATAGAGACGTCTGTAGTTATCTTCGAGAGGCTACAGGGCTGTTAAGAGCACTTCCCTTCTTGATTCCTCATCGTGCGATTTGATTCTTTCGGCTTGTGCCTTTATTTCATTCCTATTCAATCTTATGCTACATGAAGCGCTTGTTATAGATTGGGAATTGAGGAATTGTCATGGTACTACAGATGTGGTGTAGGATGTTTCTACCTGCGTATTTGATTGGGCTATTGTCGTCGCTTTGTGAAAGGTCGTCCTGTCATTTCAGCTTAGTATCAGTATTACCTAAGGTTTTGATATTTCACATTGATTGTTAGGACGATTCGTGCGTTGCTATTGCAGAGTGTTTTTGTAATGTTAGGATGCTTGTCTAGGCGTCGAGGCAGTGAATGACCTGAGAGGAGGTTTTACTCAGTGCATGATTCAGTGATTCAGTATTTTATTTTCGGCGGAGGAAAGGAAATCAGACTAAGAATGTTCAGATTTGGGTTTATGGAGTATCGAGACTTGGTATTTTTTAGCATGGTGGACTTTTCATCTGTGATGTTCGCCGGTGTTACGGTTTTCTTCAATTCGCCTTCGGGACGGGGTATATGAAATGGTGTCGGGGAAGTGGTTGTCAGAAATCACGGTGTGCACTGGTTGAGAATCAAATTGGTGTTCCTAGTATTATTGATGTCTTGAGAAAGATGATATTTGGGGAGGTTTAAAGTTGGTAGCGATCTATTGATCTAGGTGCTATAGAGATGGATTTTTGATTTAAGGCAATAACTGGGTAGTGAAGGATGAGGAAGGACATGTGGGAACTGTTTTGCGGTGGTTGAATTGGTAGAAGGTCAAGTATGAAAAACAGAAGTCGAGGAGTTGCTTAAAGGAGAGGGTTTAACAAAAGTGGGATAGTGGAAGAGTAACATATGGGTTCTATGGTAGGATGGCTACACGCCTTGAGGAAATTTTGGAGCCATATGGGAATTGATGGTGGACAGTGACTAGGTCCACGGATTTTATTTGGATGCAACATGACTTTGAGTTTGGAATGCATTGTTGAACTTTTACCTGAGGTCAATGGGGAATAAGAAACCTCGATTGGTCCCAAGATTATGTAATTGTAGCTTCAAGCTTAGTGGGAGAGCCCCACCGCCTATGATTGGATTGCGTGGTTGTCTACTTGTGCAGTTTCTGGTTATCGATGTATTGGTGGTTATTACGACTAAGGAAAGAAAACATGTCACGACCCAGAATTCCCTCCGGTGGGTATCATGATGGCACCTAGTCTTAGGGACTAGGTAAGCCTAACATTTACCGAATAACAACCATAATAAATAACATCTAACAACTTTGAAATTGAATTCTTTACAAAAATTTATAATTCCCAAAACTGGTTGTACAAGTCATAAGCTCTACAAATATTGCTACAACTTCTAAATACAACTACTTGGAAATAGGTAAAAAAAATTGTGTGAAATACAAAATAGGAAGGTGACTCCGAAGCCTACGAACGCAGCAACAGGTTTACCTTGAGTCTCCACAGCAACAATCTATGCTGCTAGTCAATGATCAACCGACTTCGCAATACCTAGGTCTGTAAAAAAATGTGCAGAAGTGTAGTATGAGTACACCACAGCGGTACCCAACAAGAATCAAGACTATCCTCAGTGGAGTAGTGACGAGGAACAATCAACACACCCACTAGACTAAATAGCCTGAAAAAAATGAGCATAGGAACAATAGAGTATGATATCTACATAAGACTACGCGATATGGCTAATAATACAGTAACTGCAATAAGAAAGGCGAACAACAAGTATCAGCGGACTACCAAAATAATGACATAGAAGGATGAACGGGAACACAACCTAGATCCGAAATCATAGATACAGAAAGGACAAGTAATCACTCAACCACGACGACCGTTTTCACATCAGGTTTTAGCTAATAATCCCCACGAGGTACCAAACCTCGGGCTAATCATAACTCATGGGTATCAATACTTGAACCCTAACACTTGGCATCCTGCGCCCTCATTACACCTTATAACCGTGCTGACAGCTCACGCACCAAATAGAGTCATTCTCACGTAGAAGACAAGTAAACAAGGGTATCTATACTCAACAATAACAAGGAAGCCCCCTTAATCCGATAAGAGTGCTTAACTTAGTGTATTCTTGTGCAAGTGTCCTAACATAGTTCAAACCCGCTAGTAAGCATAAGAGAAAGGAACGGACAACACGTAGAATATTTTCTCACAACTTTAACAAGATAAGGCTCACACAGGTAAGCATACCACTACAAAAGTATCAACAACAAGATTTCCCCCATGCCATTACAAGTCATCAAAAATCAATCCCTGACACAGTCCACCTTGTTTCGCCACGTGTGTAATAGTAAAGTAAGTGCCCTCCTTGTCTCGCCACATGCGCAACCCCCCCCCCCATATATATATATATATATATCCCGCCTTGTCAAGTCGCATGTGCAAATATCAATAGTAACAACATCACGACAGAAACCTCGTGCAACCCCATATCAACAACCGCACAGCAGAAACCTCGTGCATCACAATAACCACAACCGCACGACAGAAACCTCGTGCATCACCAAAATAAGTACAACAACAACAATGAAAATAATACAAAGTATGGTAAGTAAATCAACTCAACAAACTTCGATCACAAGAAACGGTAGAATTAGTTCACAAGGACTATCCATAATAAGGAATACTAGGCGTAATAAGAACAACTCAACATGGAAGAAAATAATATGTAACAATAGTCCCAAAATATACAGTTCAACAACAAGAAACTAACACGAGTCAAATAATTCCAAATAAGGGCGAGTCCACTAAGACAGTGGAAATCTAAGCTTCTTTTAAGTTTTAGACAATTACAGGAGAGATACAGCCAATTCAATTAAAGGTAGGCAACGAGAAGATCATCACAACCTCAATTAATGGAGAACATTAACAAAAAGAATAACTACAACTTCAAATAAAGATAAGCAGTCAGGGAAAAGATAGCATGGCAATGGAATAGATAACAATTTAAATTAAGGCACATATGAATCAAGTAACAAAAAGAGTGGATCATGAAGCAATTGAATCCAATTAGGAAGGTAAATGTGAAACTAGTAATTAAGAAACGTAATCATAACAAGATTAACCGCATATTCAATGAATATAAGGACCTAGGAACTCTAAGAGGTCAATTTCTACAAATAAGTTCAAGCACGTACTCGTCACCTCGCGTACACGGACTACAATCAACATAGAAGACTCATATCCTAAGGGGTAGTTCCCCCATACAAGGTTAGGTAAGATACATACCTCAAAGAAGACAAACTGATACTCTAAAATGAACTTCTTGGGTGAAATGACCTCCGAACAACTCAAATCTAACCAAAGTAACTTCAAAGCACAAATAATGTTCATAAGAAACTATTCCGGATCATAAAATCTCAATCTTTATCAAAATCTAAGAACTGATCCCAAAAGTCGACCGCCAGGCCCGCACCTCCGAACCCGACAAATTTCACAAAACTCGAATACCCATTCCGATACGAGTTCAACCATACTAAAATTATCAAATTCTGATACCATTTCGTCTCTCAAATCATGATTTTTTATTTTGAAAACTTTCAACGAAAAGTACTATTTTCCTCAACTCAAAACACAAATTAAAGATAAAAATGAAAATAAAATCATGGAATACATTAAATTTTACGTGAAGAACACTTACCCAATCGATTTTCTTGAAAAACCCACAAAGAATCGCTCAAAATCGAGCTCTACAAGTCAAAATATGATAAAAATGGCCTAACCCTCGATTTGGAAATCTTATATTCTGCTCAGGTGATTGTGCATCGCAAACGCGGAGGAAGAGTCGCGGTCGCGAAGAATAAAAGTGAGGCTGCCAGGAAGTGCTTCGCGAACGGGAAGGCACGCTCGCAAATGTAGAGAAGAAAAGACCGGAACCTGCGCGAACGCGTAGGGAAACACGCGAACGCGAAGAGTAACGACCACCAGGCCTGAGGGCCTGGTTTCTACTACACGAACGCGGAAGGGAGGACGCGAATGCGGAGAAGGAAAAATGCAAACCTTCACGAACGTGATAGGTTGAGTGCGACGCGAAGAAGAATTATGAGGCAGGTCAGAAGACACTACGCAAATGCGAAAGGCACTTCGCGATCGAGAAGAAGGACATCAGACACCAAAACTAGCAGTTCAAAAATAGGGGAAAATGACCCGTAGCCCCTCCGGAACACACACGAGGCCACCTGGACCCTGTCTAAACACATGAACAAGTTCTATAACCTAACACGGAGTCGCTTGGGGTCTCAAATCACATCAAATAACGCCTAAAATACAGATCGCACCACGAATTGAACTTATGAAATTCCAAGTCTTCCAACTTCAAAAACTAGTGCCAAAACCAATCAAACCAACTCGGAATGACGTCAAATTTTGCAGGCAAGTCCAAAATGACACAATGGAGCTGTTCCAACTCTCAGAATCGCATTACGCCCCTGATATCACCAAAGTCAACTATTGGTCAAACCTCTCCACTTTCCAAACTTCAACTTTCACCGAAATGCTTCAAATCACCCCACGGATCTCCAAAACCAAATCCGGATGTATGCCTAAGTCCAAGATCACCATACAAAGCTTCTCAAGATCAAATTCCGCCGAACTGAACTTAAATTCTCAAAACGACCGGCCGGGTCGTTACATTCTCCCTCTCTTAACAAAAGTTCGTCCTCGAGCATTCCAAGAATCTCCTCGAAGTCTTCAAACCATTGAATGCACCCTCCAATATACCCCTGTGGGTGATCCCACGTCACCCAATCCACATAATCCTGACGACACCATCTCAACTGTCATTTAGCCTTTCTACCAACACCGATAAGCCTCAGAGTCACAATTCTCACCTTCCATTCTTTTCCTAAAGACCTGATTCTAAATCCATACACGGTATCATTCTCAACCAGCTACAACAAATCATGTTTACGCCCACAAGGTACGATCAACACAACAGAACACACCACCATAGGCCCATAGTAACACTTCTGATCATAATAGCTGCCCGTAATCAAAACTAGCACCGACAATTAGCCTCATATCCGATAGGAACCCGTTTCAAATCTTCACAACATTGATGATGATGCAAGAACCAAAAAGACCTCATAACTATACACCCAAATCAACAAGTCAGAACTAATATCAACGGACACACCCCCCGCAGGCTATAACTCAAGAAGCATAGAACGAAAATGACTTAATATATAAAGGGAAACACATAAGAGAAATATCAAACAATCCCAACATGCATAACTCTCTATCAGTACCATACTATGAATCATTATAAATAGGAAAATCAAAGTACATGAACAATCATAAGGATCTCATCCTTGTATAACTCTCCATCGCGACACGTAGCCCGACTCAAACATATCAAATCACATGAAATCGCGAGGGTCTCACCCTCAACTCTAAATCACTGGTCAAATATACATCATACTAATTGAAATCTTCAACTAACCCAAATCTGCCAATAAATTACAACATTTACTGAACTCTCACCCCGGCAGAGTACCGATTAACAAATTGTAACCAAGAATACTCAAGAAACACATCAAACCTACCATGATGAACAACATGAATTCATTTCTAGTCTCATCACTCTCAATGATGAATAAAAAGAGACGATAGACACGAGATACCACCCATAGAATCACCCAGCAGGGGCAAACACATAAACAGAGTGCAAATCATGAAACTCACCGATAAGTGAAGCAACAAATAAGGTAACTCGTCCCGATAAGCAAAACTGATAGGAAATAAGAATGGTGCCCCTCTGTAAATCAAAAGAACAAATGTATGACATCATCTGGCGCAATGGCCTCTAACCTACTATATGAAACACTTCAACGGGATGGGCCTTCCCTTCTTGGGCGCCCTCTACTCGCCTGAACACCCCGCTGTGACACATCTGTACAGAGTCTAGGACAATCTCTCACCAAGTGGCTGGTATATCCACACTCAAAGCAACATCTCTGCTGATGTCGCTGTGGAAACTATGTAGTACGGGTACCCTGAGACCCATGAACACCTGAAACGCTATGCGAAGCCTGAAGTGCAAACTGAACTGGCTGACCCATAAAACCTCTACCATGCCGTACCCTATCTCCAAAATAAGGGCTAGTAGATATATTCGGCCTACGAGGACTCCTCGCCTCCCTATCCTCTCTCTCCTGATCTTACATGTCCTCTCGCATGTCCCCACCTGTCCTCTCTCTCCTGATCCCACATGTCCTTTACTCGCGAGGGTTCCCTACCACCAGCTGAAACGAAACATCCGACTCTAACTCCCGAGCCATGCTGAACCGAATATCATGCCTGAGTTCCTCAATGAATCTACGTACACGCTATCTAACTGTGGCGACCAAAGAAGGTGCATGTCTGACCAAATCACTAAACCTAATGGCATACTCTGATACTGACATATTTCCCTAACACAGTTGCTCAAACTCCATGCACCATGCATCTCGAAGGGATTGAGGTACAAACTCTCTTAGGAATATCTCTGAAAACTGAACCCATGAAAGTGAAGTTGCCTCGGCCGGGATACCCAACTCGTACGCCCGCCACCACTGATAAGCCGCTCCTCTGAGCTAAAACGTAATGAAAGAAACTTCGCTCGTCTCCACAATACCCATAGTGCGAAGAATGTGGTGACACTCCTCCAGGAAACCCTGGGCATCATCTGTCACGAATCCACTAAATGTAGGAGGGTGGTACTTCTTGTACCTCTCAAGTTTAAGCTGCTCTTCCTCAGATGCTGCTTCCCTAACCACGGGCTGAATTGGGACCATAGGCTGGGTCGCCATGACACCCGAAACCTGACCAACATGAACTCGTTGCTATGGAGTGTGGGCGGGGGAGTCTGAGCTCCTCCCCCGGTCTGTGAAGTAGCTAGTGCACCCGGAATCAACCCCGCCCGAGTCAATGTACCAAACATACTCAGGAATTGTGCTAAGGTCTCCTAAAGTCCAGGGATAACAACAGGCGCCTCCGGTACCTACACCCTAACTGGAACTACTGGCGGCTCCTCAACTGCTGCTCTAGTAGGTGCCCTAGTTGCGGTACATGCTCCTCATCGGCCTCTGCCTCTGCCTCTAGCAACATCTATTCCAGGGGTAACATCATCAGAAACTTAAGGTCGTGTCCTCACCATCTGTGAGAGAATGAAATGATAAATGTTCAAACTTCAAGATCAATGAACTCACATAATAGGAATGAAGGAAGTGAATTGTCCTAATAGTTTCATAGCCTCTCGAATATAAGTACAGATGTCTCCATACCGATCCGCAAGACTCTACTAAACTCGCTTATGACTCGTAGCACCTATGAACCGAGAGCTCTGATACCAACTTTTCACGACCCATAATTGTCTCCGTTGGGTTTTGTGATGAACTTAGTCTTGAGGACTAGGTAAGCCTAACATTTACTAAATAACAACCATAATAAATAACATCTAACAACTTTGAAATAGAATTCTTTATAAAAGTTTACAATTTCCAAAACCGGTAGTACAAGTCATAAGCTCTACAGAGTTTGCTACAACTTATAAATGCAACTGTTTGGAAATAGGTAAAGAAAACAGTGTGAAATACAAAATAGGAAGGTGACTCCGAAGCATGCAAATGCAGCAACAGGTGTACCTTGAGTCTCCACAGCAACAATTCGCGTTGCTAGTCAATGATCAATCAACTTCGCAATACCGGGTCTGCAAAAAAATATGCAGAATTGTAGTATGAGTACACCACAACGGTACCCAACAAGTATCAAGACTAACCTCAGTGGACTAGTGACGAGGAACAGTCAAGACACCCATTGGACTAAATAACCTGAACAAAAATGAGTATAGGAACAACAGAGTATGATATCTACATAAGACTACGTGATATGGTTAACAACTATTAGCGAAATACCAAAATAATGACATAGAAAGATGAACGAGAACACAACCTAGATCTGAAATCATAGATACAGAAAGGACAAGTAATCACTCAACCATGGCGACTGTTTTCACATCACGTTTTAATCAATAACTCCATGAGTTACCGACCCTCGGGCTAATCACAACTCACGGATCTCAATATCTGAACCCTAACACTTGGCATACTACTCCTTCATTACACCTCATAACCACACTGACAACTCACGCGCAAAATAGAGCAATTCTCACGTACAAGACAAGAAAACAAGGGTATCTATACTCAACAATAACAAGGAAGCCCCCTTAATCTGATAAGAGTGCTTAAGTACATGTATGCTTGTGCAAGTGTCCTAACATAGTTCAAACCGGGTAGTAAGCATAAGAATGAGGAACAAACAACACGTAGAATGTTTGCTCACAACTTTCACAAGATAAGGCTCACACAGGTAAGCATACCACTACAAAAATATCAACAACAATATTGCCCCCAGACCATCACAAGTCATCACAAATCTATCGCTGACATAACTCACCTTATCTCGCCACGTGAGCATTAGTAAAGTAAGTGCCCACCTTATCTCGCCACACGTGCATAACAATGTTCCCACCTTGTCTCGACACATGCGTAACCCCCGCCATATATATATCCCGCCTTGTCATGCCGCATGTGCAAATATCAATAGTAACAACAACACGACAGAAATCTCGTGCAACCCCATATCAACAACTGCACGACAGAAACCTCGTGAATCAGAATAACCACAACCGCATGGAAAAAGCCTCGTGCATCACCACGACAAGTACAACAACAACAATGATAATAATTCAAAGTGTGGTAAGTAAATCAACTCAAGAACCTTAGATCACAAGAAACGGTAGAACTAGTTCACAAGGAATAACCATAATAAGGAATACTAGGTGTAATAAAAACAATTCAACATGAAAGAAAATAATATGTAACAATTGTCCCACAATGTACGGTTCAACAAAAAGAAACTAACAAGAGTCAAATAACTCCATATAAGGGAAAGTCCACTAAAGCATGGGATATCTAAGCTTCTTTTAAGTTTTGGATAATACAGGAGAGATACATCCAATTCAAATAAAGGTAGGTAGCAAGAAGATCATCATAACCTCAATTAAGGGAGAACATTTACAAAAGAAATAATTACAACATCAAATAAAGATAAGCAGTCAGGCAAAAGATAACATGGCAATGGAAGAGATAACAATTTCAATTAGGCACATATGAATCAAGTAACAAAAATAGAGGATAATGAAGAAATGAATCCAATTAAACAGGTAAAGGTGAAACTAGTAATTAAGAAACGTAATTATAACAAGAACAACCGCATATTTAATGAATATAAGGACCTAGGAACTCTAAGAGGCCAATTTTTACAAATAAGTCCGAGCACGTACTCGTCACCTCGCGTACATGAACTACAATCAACATAGAAGACTCAAATCCTAAGGGGTAGTTCCCCCATACAAGGCAAGGTAACATACATACCTCAAAGAAGACAAACTGATACTCTAAAATGAACTTCTTAGGTGAAATCACCTCCGAACAACTCAAATCTAACCAAAGTAACTTCAAAGCACAAATAAAGTTCATAAGAAACTATTCCGAATCATAAAATCTCAATCTTTATCAAAATCCAGAAATCGATCCCAAAAGTCGACCCCCGAGCCCGCACCTCGAAACCCAACAAATTTCACATACTTCGAACACCCATTTCGATAGGAGTTCAACCATATTAAATATTTTCAAATTCCGATACCATTTCGTCCCTCAAATCATGATTTTTCATTTTGAAAACTTTCTTCGAAAGCACTATTTTCCTCAAATTAAAACACAAATTAAATGATAAAAATGAAGATAAAATCATGGAATACAACACTTACCCAATCGATTTTCTTGAAAAACCCACATAGAATCGCTCAAAACCGAGCTCGACAAGCCAAAATATGATAAAAATGGCCTAACCCTTGATTTGTAAATCTTATATTCTGCCTGGGTGATTGTGCATCGCGAAAACGGAGGAAGAGTCGCGTTCGCGAAGGATAAAAGTGAGGCTACCAGGAATTCCTTCGCGAATAGAAGACACGCTCCCGAACGCGGAGAAGAAATGACTGGAACCTGCGCAAACGCGAAGAGTAACGACCACCAGGACTCAGGACCTGGTATCTACTACGCGAACGCGGAAGGGAGGACACGAACGAGGAGGAGGAAAAATGCAAACTTTCACGAATGCGAGAGGTTGAGATAGAACACGAAGAAGAATTATGAGGCAGGTCAGCAGACACTACGCGAATACAGAAGGCATTTCGTGATCACATAGAAGGACATCAGACACCAGAACCAAGAGTTCAAAAATAGGGAAAAATGACTCGTAGCCCCTCCGAAGCATACCTGAGTCCCCAGGGACCCCATCTAAACACACGAACAAATTCTATAACCTAACACATACTTGCGCGAGGTCTCAAATAACATCAAACACTGCCAAAAATACAAATCGCACCACGAATCGAACTTATGAACTTCCAAGTCTTCCAACTTTGAAGACTCGTGCCGGAAACAGTCAAATGAACCCAGAATGACGTAAAATTTTACAGGCAAGTCCCAAATGACATAACAGAGTTGTTCTAACTCTAGGAATCGCATTCTACCCCCGATATCACCAAAGTCAACTATTGGTCTAACTCTCCACTTTTCGAACTTCAACTTTGGCCGAAATACTTCAAATCACACTACGTATCTCCAAAACCAAATCAGGACGCACGCCTAAGTCCAAAATCACCATGCGAAGCTGCTCAAGATCAAATGCTGCCGAACATAATTTAAATTTTCAAAATGACTGGTCGGGTCGTTACAAAACATCATTGGTGATTTGAGCAAAGGATTAGACGAATGTGTGTTATATTTGGCCTTATCGGTTCATGTTCAGGTTTTTGGAAGACTCAAAGTCTATGCTTCATGTGGATGTGATGTACAAGGAAAGGAATTCAGCTAGTTGCTTCTTTGAGAGGGTGTTCATGCGCTAGCAGAGCCTTGGACTTTGATTATATTCAGGAACAAGTCTGGGTGGGTGACTCTCAACAATGGTCCTAGTAGGTTCAAAATCAAGGTGCGGTGCCTAAGATTTCAAGACCGTGGTGTGGTTAAGTATCGAGGTTTTGTAGTGGATTATGAAAAGGGCTTGAAGTGTTCTATGTTATCATCGGTCTGCGGTGTAGCATTGAATGGGAGAAAATAACTTTGGATTCGTAGAGGAATTATCAGGATGGGTGTACCAATTGAAGATGCAAATGTAAGCACATGAAGGGTATGAGTTAGTTCGTGGGTTTTGAAGAAATGTGGTCTCGTGTGATAGAGTCACTCAGGATTAGTGTGGATTGGGTTCATTATATTTTGAATGAAGCTATTATTATATATAAGGCAAGTTCAGAGTAAATTAGAAAAAATTGGTTTGGTTAGCAATGGTTGAATCGGCATGATGGTGGCAATGATCAGTTCCTTCACGTGTTAAGTTATACATGTGATTTGTGGCGATACATGCGAAGCTTGACAACCACCATAATTTGATTGATTTGGGAGGTATTTGATTCTAATGGCCTTATGGTTTAAATGGATTCCGAAAGAGTTATGGCAGTTTAAATCGCGATTAGAGGCTTGTATTTTCGGTGGCTGGGAGTTTAGTTGTGTGTTGCAATGGTTCTTCTGAAATGAGTTAAGTGAAAAGATTTTAGCCAATAAAGTGTTTATTCTACTAGTCGTTTAGGGGTTTTAATAAATTCTTGTACTCTCTTGTTGCAGCATTATCGGTGCAGTGAGCGACATGTGAATTGGAAGTTGAGGATCAAGGTTGCGGCTCGGTGTTGACAAGAGTCTCACGAACTCAGATGAGCAGGGAAGAATTCAGATGTTCAGAGTTAGCTGGAATCTTCTTTAGTGTCACCTGGGAATGGTATTCTGTGTAAGAGGCTTTGTGTATTGATATGTGGACTCTTGGTTAGCCTTACCGAATTAGTACGGTTGGTGGTGTAGAGGTGTAGACTTTGCTGCCTGGTGCAAAAGGTCGTGGGAGCGTATCCTAGAGGGAAATTTGTATAAGTGTGACATGTTAGTCACTTGATTGTTAAGGATGGAGACCAAGTATAGAAATTCGGGCACTGTCGCTAATGTGAGAATTTATGCCTGAAGGGCGCTCTGTTCATTTGGTCGTGAACTGTGCAAGTTTGTTCCAAAATTGACGGTTGTTCTTGTATGTAATGGGAAAAGGTTATTGTGGATCCTTGAAAGGTTATTGTCCTAGTACGGTATTATCAGATTCGGCTTGAGGTTTGTGGATGGATCTAAATGTGAATGTGTGCTCTATATCCAGCCGGATGTGTTCATTTCAGCATAACGTTGCTTACGGAGAAGTCTTCGAGCCTTGGATGTTATTTATGTCGTCAACCATTGTGTGTAATCTCTATCGTGCCATGTGGGTTGTGAGACAGTTTGATTATTCGCATATGTATTGAGATCCCATGAAGTTTGTGGTGTTGTGAGACAAGGATGGCTCTCGAGATGTAGGTCATTTATTGCACCTAGTTATGCTTGTGGCCGATATTTGGGCATTTCGTAGGTATGAGCATTATGTCTTGATAGGTATTTCCCTATTTATTGTTTTGTGCAGATTGGGTGGCATGCCGCCACAGGTATGCTATTTGGATCGGGTTGCATGCTGCAATGGTATCATGGTTGGATCGGATTGCACGCCGCAACAGTATCATGTGTGGATCGGGTTGCACGCCACAACAGTGAGACGATTAAGAACGGTTCTTTATATTTATTTTTGTGTGTCTTGTTTCTTACCTCTGAGAAAGGCTCATAATATTTGATGTCCGTTTTATTCGTTACGTGGGCTGGATAGTTCTTTTCCAGATTTCGTTCTTCCTTATGTGTGATATCCAAGTTGTAGCTTGTTGGCGCATTGATGGCGTCATATGAAATCTTAGATAGTGTTTGCAATGGCTTATTGCCGGAGACGCTTGTACTGGGTTAGAAGAGATTATTGGACCTTGGATTAGTGCGATCAGATTTATATGAGGCACATTCAAGAGTAAATATCAATATTCAGTCCATAATGAGGTAATGGTTCTTGTAGGGAGAAGAGACTCCATGAGTTGTGATTCGGTATGTGGTTATAAGTTTCTACACATCTTTTCTGTCGTGGCAGTATTGCGAGAGATGAAACGAGACTTATATGCTTTGTGAGGTGTGTTGTAGGCATTGATTTGTGGGATTTCAGCTATTTTTGTCAGGGGATGTCATTATGGTCGTGTGAATAATGTGGTGTATGGTGTGAATTCAGTAAGATATACAATCATGTATTGGTACATCTTGCGGTGATGGATACGGTGTTTGTATGTTGGAAACAAACCTGGAGAGAATTTCAGATGTTGAAAATTTGGCTCTAAGGCTTATTTGACTAGATAAAAGGGAGGATTTTCAGGTTTTCTTGAGCTTATGTAATCAACTAGGTTGTGGTAGCACGGGTAGGTGCACGAGGTGATAAAAAATGATTTCGGACAACTCTAGAGCAGTTCTTAGCATATTCGAAGACGGACATATGTTTAAGTGGGAGAGAATGTAACGAACTGACCGGTTGTTTTGAGCTTTAGCGCGTTGTTTGGTGGTTTGAGGTCTTGAGTAGCTTTACTTCAGGTATTATGACTTGCACATGTGGTTGGAATTGAATTTCGGGAAGTTCGGAGTTGATTCGGATGGAAAATTCCCATTTTGGAAGTTTTAAGTTGGAAGAATTGACTAAGGCTTTTGGGTAAACGACTTCGGAATTGGGATTCGAAAGTTCCAACAAGTTTGTATGACTTTGGACTTGGGCGTATGTCCAGATCGGGTTTTGGATGACCCCGAGCGTTTCAGCACTTATTGTGGAAAGTTGGCATTTTGGAAGAATTTAATAAATTTGGGGTGAATGTGTATTTTAATGTTATTGATGTCCTTTTGGAATAGCTCCGTAAGGTGATTCTGTTATTCGGAGCGCGTATGGATGTAGATTTGGAGGTCCGTAGGTCATTTCAGGATCATTTGGCGAAAGTTAGAAATTTGAAGGTTTTTGAGAAGTTTGACCGGGAGTGGACTTTTAGATATCAAGGTCGGATTCCGATTCCAGAAGTTGAAATAGGCCCATAATGTAATGTGACTTGTGTGCAAAATTTAAGGTCAATCAGACGAGATTTGATAGGTTTCGGCATCAAATGTAGAAGTTTGAAGTTCTAAAGTTCACTATTCTTGAATTGGGGTGCGATTCATGGTTTTGACGTGGTTGGAGGTGATTTGAGACCTCGAGCAGGTCCGTGTTATGTTATGGGACTAGTTTGTGTGATTGGATGGGGTTTCGGGGGCCTCAGGTGTGATTTGGACTGGTTTCAGACCATTTTCCATGTTTCGCAATGGCTAATGTTGGTGTCTGGTGTTGTCCTTCACGAACGCAAAATGTCTCATGCATTCGCGAAGAGGAAATTTGGGATGAGAATTTTTATTCTACGTGAACGTGACATAGGGGTCGCAAACGCGGAAAGGAACCGGAGCAAGCTTACGCGAACGCGACACAGGGGTCTCGAACGCGAAGAAGAAAGAGGGAGCGGGGCCTGGAGTAGTTTGGCCTTCATGAACGCGGAGCTCCAATTACGAACGAAAAGAAGTAAAATTTGAAGCCTTCGCGAACGCGAGGCTTTGATCGCGAACGCGAAGAAAGGCGGACCTGGCCTGGGCAGATTGTTTTAAAACGGGGGTTTCGCTCATTTCCCCCATTTTTCACACGACTTGAGCGATTTTTGGAGATTTTAAAGAGGGGATTTCATCATCAAGCATGAGGTAAGTGATTTCTATTAGTTGTGCGTTATATACAAGGTTTATACATGGATTTAGGCATGAAAATTTGTAGAAATTTGGTATTTTGAAGGAAAACCTATAAAGTTATAGTTTTGTATTTTGACCACGAATTTGGGCATGGAATTGAGAATAAATCATATATATGAGTTCATGATGTTATGGTAATGTTTATCTTCAAAAAGTTTTGGAATCCGAGCACGTGGGCCTGGGGGTGAATTTTAGGAATTCTTCAATTTGGGTTGGAAAATCACTTAAATAGTGGGATGTGAACTCTTGAGCATGTATTGACTATTTTATATAATATTTGACTAGATTCGGGTCGTTTGGCACCGATATGATGATTTAACGCACAATTTTGGACTGAAAAGTAAGCTTTGAGACGAGGTAAGTCTCCTATCTAACTTTGTGAGGGCGAAACTACCCCTAGGTGATATATTTAATATATGCAACTTGTTGCGGGGACTACGTACACACGAGGTGACGAGAGTCTGGACGTGGTTAGATTCATGTTATTGTCTAGGTAGACTTAACTTTACAGCATGTTGTACTTGTACTATAGGGATTATCCTTGCTCGTTTAATTCTTTTATTTCGCATTATGACTTTAGATTAGACATGCGTAGAGTGATGGACTTGATATTGTAGAGTCTTTGTAAGTTTAATGATTTGCCGCAGAATAATGGTGTTCCTCTTACGGATTTCTCGTGCATTATGCATCGTCATCGAATAATTTTCCTTAAAAATTATAACTCACATGTTCATTCGTGAGTGGGGGTCAAGGACACGTTTAAACTTCTTATTCTAATAGGATCAGGCCATTCGTCTCGGCAGGATTTATGTACCACACTCCAATGGAATCGGGCTGTTCGCCTCGACAGGATTTATGTAACCCTTTCTAATAGGACCGGACCGTTCACCTTGGTATGATTTATGTACACACTCTCATGGGAGCAGGTCGTTCGCCTCAGCAGTTTAACAGATGCATCTATGGTTGGTGTCGTTCGACGCTCGGTAGTGCACAATTTAATATTTATGTTGGATCGCGCCGTACGCCTTGGAATTTCTATAAACCATCCTCATGGAATCGTGCGTAATATTTGGCAAGAAGCCAGGGTATCTATAAATTGTTTCCTGATTCGTTATAACAACTTGTTTGGTGAGGTCCATTATTCATATTTATATGATCTCCGGTTGAGGAAGAATTTTCTAATTGAGAGCTTGAGTTTATTGTAGCAAGGGGAATTGTATCACATATTTACACTGGTTTATTTCTGTGATGACCCAAAGGGTCATTTTACGAAGTAAGACTCCATTCCAGACTCATTAGCCTTAAAATACTAATTTTAATTACCTCAATTTGCGTACACAGTTCGGGCGTGAAATCAGAAAGATTTTATGTGAAAATATGAGAAATAGTAATTTTTGGATTTAAAATTTGGTTTTAGTTGACTTTGTTTAACATTTTGAGTAAACAGAACCAGATCTGTGTTCCGACGATCCGGGGAGTCTGTAGTAAATTATGGGACTTGGGCGTATACCTGGAATTGAATTCCGAGATCCCTAGCCTTAGAAATCAATTTTTAAAGAAAATTATTTTGCTGGAATTGTAAGAAAATAAAGAAATAAATTAATGTTTGAAACTGTTAGTATCGGTCCCGTATTTTGGTTCCGGAGCTCGATACAGCTTTGTTATGATATTTAAGTCTTAACTGTGAAATTTGGTAAGAATCGGAGTTGATTTGATGTGATTCAGACGTCCGGTGGAGAAAATAGTGAATTCGAAGTGTTCTTGAGAAAATCATGAGGTTTGAGGTTAAATTCATCATTTTAGGTATTATTATTGTGATTTGATCACACGAGCAAGTCCGTGTGATGTTTTTAGACTTGCATGCATGTTTGGTTTAGAGCTCCGAGGGCTCGAGTGAGTTTCGGGCAGGCTTCAGGATGTTTTGAACTTGTAAAAATCTGGAGTAATAGCTGTTCTAGTGTAGTGGTGCATTCCTCTTCGCGACCGCGAAGCTTCTCCCGCGATCGCGTAGAGTAAAATATACTGGGGGTCATTTTTTTCTTCGCGAACGCGAAGTCTGGGCCATGAATGCGAAGCATTGGTGGGGTACCTTTCGCAAACGCGTGCTGACTTACGCGAATACTATGAGTAAGTGGGCCTAGGAAGGGAGCCTTGATTTGTTCTACGCGAATGTGACCATTCGGCCGCGATCGCGATGGTCATCAGGTCGCAAAGCATCGTGAACGCGTTTGATTCCTCGCGAACGTGAAGGCCATTTTTTCCTGACTCTACGCGAACGTGGCAGGCCCATCATGAACGCGATGAAGGCCTGCCCAGTCATATAAAAACAGATTTAAAACGGGCAAAACCTCTTTTCTTCATATTTTTTGAACTAAAAAGACCTAGAGGCGATTTCAACCCACAATTTCATCCCCAAAGTGTTGGTAAACAATTCTAAACTCTTCTCTTTCAATTATCCAATATTTTTCATCACTTTTAAATCAAAAATCAAGAATTTTCATGGTAGAAATTGGGGGTTTGGTAGAATTAGAGAATTTTGTAAAAATGGAATTTTTACCTCAAATTGGGGTTGGATTTCGAAACTAATTACATATTCGGGCTCGGGGGTGAATGGGTAAACGAAATTTGGTCGGAACTCCGAGTTTGGATAAAGCGGGCCCGAGGTCGGTTTTTAACTATTTTTGAGAAAACTTAGGAAAATAATAATTTTTCGGTAAAGTTAGTTCCCTTAGCATAAATTAATGATATTAAAATAATTATGATTAGATTCGAGCGAGTTAGAGGCAAATTCTAAAGGAAAAGCGGTAATTGAGTTGTGAGTGGCCTGCGAATTCGAGGTAAGTGCTTGGTTTAACCTTTACTTGAGGGAATAGGAATCCCCAACCCAAATGCTATGTGAATTTGCATGTGTGTGGTGTATAGGTGAGGTGAAGAGTATATATGCACCACTAAATTATTTGTTGAACATGGTCCCTTTCTTATTTCCAATTTATTTGATTCCTGGCTTAAATTGTTTTATGATCATTGATGCCTCCATGTCTAATTATTTTCGTCGACTTGTTATTAAGTATTGTTCCAATTATTTTTGAAGTGTTGGTTGTTCCCTTGGTTTCATTGTGATACATAAATATTGAATTGGATGACACTGTTTTACGATGCATAAATATATTCCGGCTGGTTTCATTGTGAAATGAAAATTGATGAAGTTCATGAGTTGTACAGCTTTCTGTTTAAAACTGTTGAGACAAAAATATTGTGAAAGGTTTTGACCTGAATTGTGAAATTTTTTATAAATAAAGTGATGTGATTGTCTGGTGGGAGCGGGTTGCACACCGCAACAAGGAGTGATAAGGGTGGACAGCTGGGATCGGGTTGCACGCCGCAACATGAGAAATAATGGTGATATATATATAGGGAGGAGCAATAAGGGTGGGCAGGTGAGAGTGGGTTGCGCGTCGCAACAAGGAGCGATAAGGGAGAATATTTATGTTTTATTGATTTTCAAAAATAAGGATTTGGAAAACTTCCGATTTTATTAAACAGGTTTTCATACTCTGATTTCACTATGATCTAAATTGGAACTTGGAAATTTTGAGGAGGTTTGATTATAGCTGATATCTGGAGAAAAGTTATCCGAGTTGTTTTTATTACTGTTGCAAGTTACTGGTTATTTGGTTTATTACTACTTCCTTCTTGCTGTATTATATATATTGTCACAGGTTATGTTATAATTGCCCCGCCTTAGCCTCGTCACTACTTCGTCAAGGTTAGGCTCGACACTTGCTCAGTACATTGGGTCGGTTGTACTGATACTACACTCTGCACTCTTTTGTGCAGATCCAGGTACGGGCCAGAGTTAGGAGATTTTAGTAGCTGACATCATCATTCGGAGACACGAGGTAGATCTGCTGGCGTCCGTAGATTCCTGGAGTCTTCTCTTAATTTTATAGACACTATTTTATTACATTCAAAAACAGATACATAATGCTTTCAGCCCATTATTTGTAGTATTCTTGGTGGTTCGTGAATTGCGACACCAGACCCTGGGGTAGTCTTATAGCTATATAGTTAGTTTGTGGCTCGATCTAATTATCTGCTTACTATTTTATTTATGAGGTTATTAGTTGGAAATTATTAGATTTAGTTTATTTTAAATTGTCTCATTGTGTTTAAGTAAATATTCAAAGGAAATTGGCTGATCAAGTTCTAACATTGGCTTGCCTAGCAAGTGTGGTGTTAGGCGCCATCATGATTTCTAAGGTTGGGAATTTGGGTCGTGACAATTTCGTTTATTTACTCTGCCTTATATTTGTTCGTCTTCTTACTGTACCTAATATTATTGGACCACTAGTGAGTGTCGATGTCGTCCCCTCATCACTACTCTTCCAGGGTTAGGCTAGATACTTACTGGGTACACGTGGATTTACGTACTCATACTACACTTGCTGCACATTTTTGTGCAGGTACTCTTATGTCTGGTGGTCCTTTGGTCGCCGAGGCATGGATGATGCGGGGACTTGCTGCGAGCTGCATTTCAGGTTATGATCCGCAGCCAGCAGAGTCTCTTTCAGAGTTATTTGTATTTTTCATGTCTAATTTGTATTCCGGACAGATGTTGTGTTATATTTTACATGTCTAACACTGGGTTTTCCTTACGGGATTTTCATTATTGTAGTTCGTGTAAATATTATCACTTACTTTGTGAATTCTATTTCATGCTCCTTAATTAATGAAAATTATGATTTCAAATACTAAAATGAGTAAATAAGTTAATCATTCACTGTTGGCTTGCCTAATGGCGGTGTTAGGCGCCATCACGACCTTTAGTGGATTTTGGGTCGTGACAAAAAGTGCTTGTTGAATCTTGGGGAATACACCCAAATTGGGTGAATATCCTTAAGAACGGTGTCTTTGATACGCCTCAAGCTCAAAAGAATTTCGTACATATTTTGTGATCAAGTATTTTCTATAAGATTTACAACATATTTTTTCGCTCCTTTATTGAAGATTCCACAACATGCCTTTCATCTCCTTTATAATATGTTTTTACATTCTGCCTTGTCACGTTTTTGTGGCCAAGAAATGCAAATGTGTTATGAAACAATAAAAGAAGAAGAACGATATTGCAGAGAAAGAGAGAGAGGAAATTCTTATTGAGTTTTGGCATCAATTACAATGAATATGACCCCTCTATTTATAGGGAAAGAGTGACTTGGCCACCATGTAAAATCCCTAAGATCTCTCTAAAATATATGCATTCACCTTAAATAGAATTCTGTTTATAAAACACTCCCCCTTAAATGTCTATTCAAGAATTAATGTGCCTCATTAAAATCATAACTAAAATAAAACCCAATGGGAAAAAAATTCTAGAAAAGGTAAAAGAGTACACATGTTTAGAAATGCGCCTTTTGGTTGCCTCATTAAAAACCTTTCAAGGAAAAACCAGTGGGACAAAACCTTGTAAGGGAAAAAGAGTACAACGCGTATTAACTCCCCCCGATGAGAGCATCAATTCACATCCTTGAGCCTTTGTATACCAGTCTTGTGCATTAGCTTCTTGAAAGTTGACGTCATCGTAGATTTGATGAATAAATCATCCATATTAACTTCAATGAATATGGTTCACCTTGAAAATCCTTGCTATCACATTATCATGCTTATAATTATAGCAAGATAGAAATGTGCACAAATTGTACTTAGGATATAGTACCTCATGACCAAGAATTTTATATACTTTAAGAAATTTAAATCCTTCAGGGATTGTCATATAAGTTAAGTCAAATAATCCATATAAATAGACTTTAGATGCATATCAAGTTTTATGTCATGTTAGACATATAAGATAGATAAAAGTGATTGCACTCGTAATTGGCTTTATACTTTCAACTGTTTGAACTACATGTTTTTCATATGAAACCAATTCTATTTAAATTATGTCTCTTGTATTTGGACAATATTTTTGTGTCTGTATTCGACAAACTTAATATCCTCATCTATACTTAGCACTATCATAGATGTCGACGACGAACATTTTATAACGGTTCCAATATTTTTTTCAGAAAGACATAACATAGATATCTCTTCATTCATATTTTCAGGTACCTGAACCTCTCCTGAGATTTTATGAAGTGTAATGTCATGTGATCTTCTAGATCACTTGCCTCCTTATTATGATCATCTTGATCATTTGCTCATCTTCTTTATCAAGAACTCTATTTGAAGCTGATTTGTCTATATGCTTTAAGCGTACCATAGACTTTGTCCTTCTAGGACTTATTCTAATATGGGCATTTTCAGTGAGAATATAGTTACTTTCTTTGGTTCAGCAAATGCGTCTGCATGCTTTGCAAAATATTGTAGATGAATTATCTTTTTATGAATTTCAAGTTCATATTATCTTATTCGAGGATCTAGATGTAGAAATGATAATTCTTCCCTTGTAACTTTTTCTCAATTGTTTATCTTGTCTCCCCCTCATGCTAAAAAAACTAACTTGCTTCCTCAATTTTGAGAACCCATCTTTGTGCATTATGGTGTTAATTGAAATATACAGCGGACATCAATAATAATGAGATGGAATTATTTGGTTCATGATCCTGAACCACTTGTGAGGGGAGAATGTAATATACTTCATATATAATGTATATCAAACTGATATAAATAACTTTGTTCTCATAAGAAATAGTTTAACTATTAAGTGGAGGCACTCAATAAATCATCTTGCTAAACCAGTTGTGATGTAAGCCAACTTATCAAGATAAACTATCTTGAATAGAAAATTTGGAAATTATGCTCTAAATTAAATTATTGAGCGAGTTACCTCGCAAACACCAGGTTGTGGGTTAATAATAATCGTGCATGTAACCATTTCATAGATGCATCTTATGTGGAATATATGGAAGGTGAATAGGCCCATATTCACCTTTGATATTTCCAGCATTCATGGGATTCAATCTCAATTTTAGTTGGTAAAGCAACATAAGAGAATTCGTAAAGAACTTTTTAGTTCTTTAATATTTATTCATGTGAATTCTCTTTTATTTTGAACATCATACTTAAATTGATATGGCTAAACTAGTTATGCCAACTGGATAAATTATCAATATTGATAAACTTCAGGTTTACACCATGACGTGTGCAATTATCAATAAACTCCAAGTTTATTATGATATGAATTTTTATATCAATAAAAATCCACTTTATTGTGGCATTCTTTTGTTTGTGTAGTACAAACTGGAGAATAAAATGGGTAGTTTTTGACATACATATTACCCCGTTACAAGTTGTAGTATTAGAAGATATTAATTTTTTCTTTTATTTATAGCCTCAATATAACCAACCGTTTCGCGAATACTTTAGAAACTCAATAAGTTTCTTTGAGACTTACTACAACAAAATAAATTGACATGACAGTCAATTGTACTCCTCCAAAATAGTAATAATTGGCTCTTCCAGAGCTCTCAATTAATTTTGTACTACCGCATATTCATCACCATCTATATGGTGAATAAACTTTTAAGGAGAAAGTTATACCATATGGGCATGGTCAAAATTAAATGCAATATCTATTTCTTGCATTACCGTTGTCTTTTAATAATCACATTGCCAAAATATTTGGCATAATCACAATCGGTACGTGATCAATGACCATTCATGTGATGACCCAAAAAGTCATCTCTCATTTTATAAGTCAAAACTGTGTTCCGAGGTCTTGAAAACCTCTTTTTATCTTACCTCGTTTTGCATGCACAGCTCGGGTGTATAGCCGGAAAGCATTTATGTGAAAAATTGAGAAAATGCTAGTTTTTGCCTTAAAATTTTGATTTAGGTTGACTTCGGTCAACATTTTGGGAAAACGGACCCGGACCTGTGATTTGACGGTCCCGGAGGGTCCGTAGAAAAATATGGGACTTGGGCGTATGCCCGAATTGAATTCCGAGGTCCCAAGACTGAGAAATGAATTATTGAAAGAAATTGTTTTCCTGAAAAATATATGAGATTTTAGAAATTGATTAAATTTGAAATTCATGATATCGGGCCCGTATTTTGGTTCCGGAGCCCGGTACAAGTTCAATATGATATTTGTGATATGTCTGTAAAATTTGGTAAGAAACAGTTTTGATGTGATTCAGACCCGTAGTCGTGAAATTTGATACTTTGGAAGTTTTGGAAATTTTCTTTCATTTTAAGGCTAAATTCGTAGTTTAAAGTGTTATTTTGGCGATTTGATCGCACGACTAAGTCCATAGGATGTTTTTGAAGTTGTGTGCATGTTTGATTTGGAGCCCCGAGGGCTCAGGTGAGTTTCGGATAGGTGTCGGGGTGATTTTTACTTAGAAAATCTGGTGTTTTGTGGCTGTTGCTGGTGTCCAGGAAATTTACCCTATGCAAACGCATGGGTATCCATGCAAACGTAGTGCAAACACGGGGAAAGGGGTGGGTAACACTGTGTGAACGCATAGTACAGGGTGCGAACGCAGAGAATAGGAAAATTACCCTACGCGAACGCACCCATGTAGTCGCTAACGCATAGAGTATAGGGGGGCCTGGGGGCTGGGTGTAACAACTCGGCCGGTCGTTCCATGAGATTAGCCCCGTTTCCCTTGTTTCTGCTTTATCATATGTTGCTTAGCCTATTTATGTTGTGTTGGGTCAGTTGGTTCGGGTTCGGAGTGGTCGTGGTGAGAATTAAGACACTTAGTCTCTTAAATTAGCTTAATAGTTGAAAAAGTCAATTGGGAGTTGATTTATTGGTAAACGACCTCAGAATGTGGATTTTATGGCTCGGATAGCTTCGTTAGGTGATTTGGGACTTAAGAGTGTGTTCGGAATGAAGTTTCGATGTCCAGTGTAGAATTAGGCTTGAATTGGCGAAAGTTAGTTTTTTGTGATTTCCGGTCGGCAGTGGAAAATAGGCTATCGGGGTCGGAATGGAATTCCGGAAGTTGGAGCAGGTTCGTAATGTCATTTTGAATATGTGTGCAACACTTTCAGGTCAATCGGAGGTGTTTTGGTTGGTTTTGGCATCAATGGAAAAGTTTAGAAGTTTCAAAGTTCATAGGCTTGAATTTGGTTGAGGTCCCGGGGGCCTCGGGTGTATTTTGGATGCTCAAACGGGCACTTTTTAGCCTTAAGAAGTCCGTAATTTTTTGGTGTTTTAGCAGCAGTGATTTCTTCACTTCGATCGCGTGGATTCATCCGCGATCGCGAAGAGTAAAAGAGTGGGGCAGGTATTTTTGTTCTATGCGATCGCGTGGTTAGGATTGCGATCGCATAGGTTGGTCAAGTAAGGCAGTGCGATTGCGTGGGTGTTGGTGCGATCGCGTAGAGGCTCTGAGGCGCGTGTGTGGGGTGGAGAGTTGTTCTATGCGGTCGCATGTATTGGTATGCGATCGCATTGAGTTGGCTAGTATGTGCATTGCGATCGCGTGGCTAGAGTCGCGATCGCACTGAAGGGATTTTAAGTGCTAGGCAGAATGTTTTAAAGCCCATTGTTGCGAAGTTTTTCATCATTTTCCTCCATTCTCAAGCGGGTTAAGAGATAATTGAGAGGGTTTGAAGAAGAAATCAAAGGGCCTCTCTTGGAGGTAAGGTTTCCAACTTCATAACTCCTTTCTATATCGTTTTCTAAGTAATTAAACCGGAAAATTGTTGAAATTAAACCCAAATTTGGGGAAGAAAGGTGCATGTAATTGGAATTTTCTTTTGAGGATTTGAGCGGGCAATTGTGGTCCGATTTTAGTGTTCTTGGTATGTATAGAATCGTGGAAGGTCGAGGATTCTAGTGATGTAAATTTTATCAAATTCCGAGACGTGGGCCCGAAGCTCGGGTTTGGCCGAATTCCGAGATTTTTGTATAACTTTGTATCTTTCGATTGGGTTTTGTTCCGTTAGCGTATATTGATGATGCTAATCCGGTTTTGGTTAGATTCGGAGCATTTGGGAGCCAATTCGAGGGGCAAGCGCATCGCGGAGTAGGTTTTGGGCTGTTTTGAGGTAAGTAACGATTGTAACTCTAAACCTGAGGGTATGACACCCCGTTATTTTTTATTTTGTTGATAAATGAGGTAACGCACATGCTAGGTGACGAGCGTGGGGGGCGTGTAACGATAGGGATTTTGACTTGGTCCGTCCCGTAGCGACTATTAAGCCGCGTATTCGATTTGAAACCTTACGACATCCTGTCTTTCAGAAGTTTATACTTGTTTTTGGGCTATGAGCCATGTTTGGGGCCTTGTGCCGACCTGTTTAGACCCTCGGGGGGGGGAGGGTACTTTTACACTATTCTACCGCTATCCTGTTAGAACAATGGTGAAAACTCTAAAAAGAATTATTTTGGGCTGAGTCCCGTAAGTTAAGATAAATTGCCCAAGTGACTTGTGAGGGTGAGTGAGTCAGACCGAGAGCCGAGTATGTAAGGATAGTTATGGGACGGGTTGCACGCCACAACAATATATGTGCTATTATATTATATGTGGGTCGGGATACACGCCGCAGCAATATACCTATTGGATCGGGCTGCACGCTGCAGCAGATATAGCGCTTAGGCTGAAGGAGCCCCTCTAGGAGTCTGTACACCTCAGTGAGCGCAGTCGACTATTATATGGACCGGGCTGCATGCCGCTGCAATATATGTAATATATATGGACCGGGCTGCATGCTGCAACAGTATAATTATATATATATATATATATATATATAAATGTACTGGAGCGGGATGCTCACCGCAACAGTTGTGTGTGTTCATGGTACTTACTGAGTACGAGTGTTATGTGAGAGCATGAGATACTGATAGTGGAGTCACGAGTGACTAAGAGGCTTGTCCCAGAGGCTTTATTGTGAGTGATATTGTGCCCGAGGGGCTTATATTCTATGAAAATGTTGTTTCACTCTTCTTTACACCGAGCCTCTGATAATAAATGTTGGATAAAAGTTTTCCTACGAGATTTTTAAATGAAAATCGGGGTTTTATGAAATATTCAAAAATTGTAGATTTCTGACTTGATTTGGTCACTTCCACTGTTATTCATTATATGGATTATATGATTAAATTTCTCGTCACTACACTTAATTTTTTATTTACATTGATTACTTACTGAGTTGGCGTACTCACGTTACTCACTGCACCTCTGTATGCAGATCCAGGTACCAGACCATCTCGCTAGTTGATTTCTGGACGAGCTTGGAGTTGTTCGAGGATTGAGGTAGCTGCTCAGCGTCCCCATCTCACCTGCTTTCCTTCCCTCATATTATAGTTTCTTTTGGTCTTTTGTACCTTAGACTTTTGTTGTAGCAAGTAACTGTTGTACATTGTATTTCCAGTCTTAGATGTTCATGACAGTTGACTCCAGGTTTTGGGGAAGTGTGTACTTGTTTATCTCCTTCTGATATTTTTTTTTAAATCTGTTAAACTTAGGTGAAATTATGGGATCTATTGATATCTGCAATGGTTGGCTAGCCTAGTTCCATGATAGGCGCCATCACGGTCAGCTTAGGATTTTGGAGTCATGACAAGTTGGTATCAGAGCCTAGGTTACATAGGACTCAACGGTCATGAGCAGGTTTAGTAGAGTCTTGCAGATCGGTATGGAGACGTCTGTACTTATCTTCGAGAGGCTACAGAACCCTTAGGAACAATCTCATTTTTCTTGAATTCTGTCGTGCCATTTGATTGATTCTTGAAATCTAAACTTCTGTTGTTTCATTCTCTCACAGATGGTGAGGACTCGTGCCACCGATCAGGGCGATCAACCACCAGCTACACCAGCGAGGGGTCGAGGTTGTGGTATAGGTAGGGGTCCCGCCCGTGCGGCAGTCAGGGCAGTGCCAGCTGATCCCCCTACTGTTCAGGGTCAGATTCCCACCGCAGATGCTCCAGCAGGACAGGCTCAGGCACCGGCAGTGCCTATTGTTATTCCAGGTCTTCAGGAGACCTTGGCCCAGATCTTGACGGTGTGTACCACCCTTGTTCAGGCAGTTGCCGCTACTTCTCAGGCCGGGGGAGGCAGTCAGACTCCAGTTGTCCGGACACCTGAGTAGGCTACTCAGGGCCAGCAGACACCGGGGGCAGCTCCAGCCCAGCCGGTTGCTCCAGTTCAGGATTTCGTGGTACCAGCTATGCCAGATGATGAGTAACGTAGGTTGGAGAGGTTTAGTAGACTACATCCTCCTTCATTTAGTGGAGCTGAGGGCGAGGATGCCTAGGGTTTTCTAGATAAGTGCCAGAGGAAGCTGAGTAGTGCTGGGATTTTGGAGACCAGTCGGGTCTCATTTGCTACTTTTCAGTTCTCTGGTGCTGCTTTCACTTGGTGGGACTCTTTTGAGAGACGTAGTCCTGTTGGTTCAGCACCCCTCACTTGGCAGCAAATCTCCACTATCTTTTTAGAGAAGTATGTACCCCGTTCACATAGGGAGGAGCAGCGCAAACTTTTTGAGCAGCTGCGTCAGGGCGAACTATCAATGAGGCAATGAGAGATGCGGTTTTTGAAGTTGGATCATCATGCCACCGTGTTGCTCCCTACTGTTAGGGAGAGGATTAAGAGGTTTATAGATGGCCTTACTTATCAGCTCCTTCTTTTTATGACCTGGGAGAGAGTATCAGATGCTACATTCGAGCAGGTTGTTGATATTGCTCGAGATATTGAGGCGGTTCGCCGCCAGGAGTGGGTAGAGAGGAAGGCCAAGAGGCCTCGTGGATCGAGTGGTTCTAGAAATGCTTCTTCTAGGGGGCAGTTTCAGCATGGCAAGGGCCGTTCATTCAGGCCTCCTCGGTCAAGCCCGCCAACCTATGGTGGTGCATCTTCGTGGCATGGTCCCCGCGGTTTTCAGCTAGGCCATTCTTCATTGGGTGCCCTTCCAACCTAGAGTGCATATCGAGCACCATCAGCTCAGGGTTCTTCTATGCATGGTTCTCCTAGTGGCCATTCTGGTGCCAAAAGGTTCATTTCACTCCCAGTCTCCAGCTCTAGGGAGCTGTTATGAGTGTGGAGAGTTCGGGCATATGAGGAGGCAGTGTCCTCATCTTCTTGGAGGTCCATCTAAGTTGAGGAGACAGCTTTCGACTTCAGCTCCAGTTGCTTCACCACCCACCTAGGAAGCCAGGGGTGGTAGTCAGTCAGCTAGAGCCCGCCCTAGAGGGGGAGGTTGAGCAGGTGGTAGTCAGGCCCGTATGTATGCCTTTCCAGCCAGGCCAGATGCTATGGCCTCCGATGCAGTGATCACAGGTATTGTCTCAGTCAGTTGCCGAGATGCTTTGGCTTTATTGACCCTGGTTCTACATATTCCTATGTTTCTTCATATTTTTCCCATTTTCTGGATATGCCCCGTGAGTCTTTAGTTACATCTGTTCATGTGTCAACTCCGGTGGGCGATACTGTTGTTGTGGACCGTGTGTATCGGTCGTGTGTGATATCTATCGGGGGTCTGGAGACCCGAGTGGACCTACTGTTACTCAGCATGGTCGATTTTGATGTGATATTGGGCATTGATTAGTTATCTCCGTGTCATGTAGTTCTTGATTGTCACGCTAATACCGTGACCTTAGGTATGCTAGGATGTCCGAGGGTTGAGTGGAGAGGTTCTTCTGATTATGTGCCTAGCAGGGTGATTTCCTACCTGAAGGCTCAGCGTATGGTTGAGAAGAGGTGTTTATCGTATATGGGTTTTTTAAGGGATGTAAGTGGTGAGACTCCCGCTATTGATTCGGTTCCTGTGGTCCTTGACTTTCCGGACGTGTTTTCTGTAGACCTGCCAGGCATGCCACCTGACAGGGACATTTGATTTTGGTATTGACCTGGTGCCAAGCACCCAGTCTATTTATATTCCACCTTATCGTATGGCACCAGCAGAGCTAAAGGAATTAAAGGAGTAGCTTCAGGAACTCCTAGATAAGGGGTTCATTCGGCCTAGTATGTCAGCTTGGGTGCACCGGTGTTGTTTGTAAAGAAGAAGGATAGTTCTATGCGTATGTGTATTGATTATCGGCAGCTGAACAGAGTTACGGTGAAGAAACGGTACCCCTTGCCTCGTATAGATGACCTGTTTGATCAGTTGCACAGTGCCAGGGTATTCTCCAAGATTGACTTGCATTTCGATTATCATCAGTTGAAGATTCGGGGGTCAGACATCCCGAAGACTGCTTTTAGGACTGGATATGGTCATTATGAGTTCCTGGTTATGTCATTTGGGCTGACCAATGCCCCAGTAGCCTTTATGCACTTAATGCACAGTGTATTCCGGCCGTATCTGGATTCTTTCATCATCGTGTTCATTGACGATATCTTGGTGTATTCCCGATCTCGGAAAGATCATGAGCAACATTTGAGAGTTGTGCTTCAGACCTTGAGAGAGAAGAGATTGTATGCAAAATTTTCGAAGTGTGAGTTCTGGCTTGATTTTGTAGCATTCTTGGGTCACGTGGTGTCCAGTGAGGGTATTCAGGTTGATCCGAAGAAGATAGAGGTGGTGCAGAGTTGGCCTAGACCGTCATCAGCTACTGAGATTCACAGTTTCCTTGGTTTGGCAGGGTACTATCACCGTTTCGTCGAGGGATTCTCGTCTATTACAACACTTATGACCAGACTGACCCAAAAGGGTGCTCAGTTTAGGTGGACTAAGGAGTGTGAGGAGAGCTTTCAGAAGCTCAAGTCAGCTTTGACTACAGCTCCGATATTGATTTTTCCCACGGGTTTGGGTTCTTATACAGTTTACTATGATGCCTCGAGAGTTGGCCTTTGAGCGATTTTGATGCAGGATGGTAGGGTGATTGCCTACGTGTCCAGACAGTTGAAGGTGCACGAGAAGAATTATCCAGTGCACGATCTTAAGCTAGCAGCTATTGTTCACGCCTTGAAGATTTAGCGTCATTATTTGTATGGACTACATTGTGAGATTTTCACAGATCACTGTAGCTTGTAGCATCTGCTTAAGAAGAAGGATCTGAATTTGCATCAGAGGAGGTGGTTGGAGCTTCTCAAGGATTATGACCTCGCTATCTTATATCATCCGGGGAAGGCCAATGTGGTGGCCGATGCCCTGAGTCGCAGAGCGAAGAGTTTGGGAAGTTTAGCCTACCTTCGAGTAGCAGAGCGACCATTAGCACTTGATGTTCAGGATTTAGCAGGTCATTTGGTGAGATTGGATCTATTAGAGCCTCCACGGGTATTGGCTTGTGTAGCTTCCAGGTCTTCTCTTTATGATCATATTATAGCACGCCAGTATGATGATCCACATCTGCTTGTTCTTCAGGACAGGCTTCGTCGCGGTGATGCCAGAGATGTGGTTATTGGTGATGATGGGGTCATGAGGATGCAGGGCCGGATTTGCGTGCCAAATGTGGATGGGCTTCGAGATTTTATTCTAGCTGAGGCCCATAGTTCGCGGTATTCCATCCATCCGGGTGCCGCGAAGATGTATCAGGATCTAAGACAACATTATTGGTGGAGGCGGATGAATAGAGATATTGTTGAGTTTGTGGCTCTGTGTCTCAACTGTCAGCAGGTCAAGTATGAGCGCTAGAGGCCAGGTGGACTGCTTCAGAGATTTGATATTCCGGAGTGGAAGTGGGAGCGGATCACCATGGACTTCGTAGTTGGATTCCCACGGACTTCGAGGAGGTTTGATTCTATATGGGTTATTGTGGATCGGCTGACCAATTCCGCGCACTTCATTCCTATTGTACTACTTATTCTTCGGAGCGGTTAGCTGAGATTTATATCAGGGAGATTGCCCAATTGCATGGGGTCCCAGTTTCTATCATTTCTGACAGAGGTACTCAGTTCACATCTCAATTCTGGAGAGACGTGCAGAGAGAGTTGGGTACTCAGGTCGAGTTGAGCACGGCATTTCATCCTCAGACCGACGGGCAGTCGGAGCGTACGATTCAGATTTGGAGGATATGTTGCGTGCATGTGTCATTGATTTTGGGGGTTCATGCGACCTGTTTCTGCCACTCGCGGAGTTTGCATATAATAATAGTTATCAGTCGAGTATCCACATGGCTCCATATGAGGCTTTATATGGTCGGAGGTGCAGATCTATGGTTGGGTGGTTTGAGCGGGGCGAGACTAGGCTATTGGGCACAAACCCGGTTCAGGATGCGTTGGGTAAGAAGAAGCTGATTCAGGAGTGTCTTCGCACGGCACAGTCTAGGCAGAAGAGTTATGCGGACCGGAAGGTCCGAGATGTGTCTTTCATGGTTGGGGAGAAGGTACTGCTGAAGGTGTCACCCATGAAGGGTGTTATGAGATTCGGGAAGAGTGGAAAGTTGAGTCCCCAGTTTATTGGGCCTTTTGAGGTGCTTCAGAGGATTGGGGAGGTGGCTTATAGGCTTGCCTTGCCTCCCAGCTTGGCGAGTATTCATCTGGTGTTCCATGTTTTGATGCTCCAAAAGTATGTTGGTGACCCGTCTCATGTTTTGGACTTCAGCACGATTCAGCTGGGGGGTGATATGTCATATGAGGTAGAGCCAGTGGCTATCTTGGGTCGTCAGGTTAGACGTTTGAGGTCTAAGGATATAGCTTCAGTGAGAGTTCAGTGGATAGGACAACTGGTGGAGGATGCCACCTGGGAGACCGAGCGGGAGATGCGGGACAGATATCCTCACTTATTCAACTCCAGGTATGTTTCTAGACCCGTTCGAGGACGAAGGTTTGTTTAAGAGGGGGAGGATGTAATGACTCAGCCAGTCGTTCCATGAGCTTAGCCCTATTACCCTCGTTTCTGCTTTATCATATGTTGCTTAGCCTATTTATGTTGTGTTGGGTCAGTTGGTTCGGGTTCGAAGTGGTCGGGGTGAGAATTGAGACACTTAGTGTCTTAAATTAGCTTAATAGTTGAAAAATTCAACTGGGAGTTGACTTATTGGTAAACGACCTCGGAATGCGGATGTTATGGCTCATATAGCTTTGTTCGGTAATTTGGGACTTAGGAGTGTGTTCGGAATGAAGTTTCGATGTCCAGTGTAGAATTAGGCTTGAATTGGCGAAAGTTAGTTTTTGGTGATTTCCGGTCGGCAGTGGAAAATAGGCTATCGGGGTCGGAATGGAATTCCGGATATGTGTGCAAAAATTTCAGGTCAATCGAAGGTGTTTTGGTTGGTTTCGGCATCAATGGCGATATTTGGAAGTTTCAAAGTTCATAGGTTTGAATTTGATGTAATTTTGGTTTTTTCGTGTTGTTTTTGGTGTTTCGAAGGCTCGACTAAGTTTGAATGATGTTATGGGGTGTGTTGGTAGTATTGGTTGAGGTCCCGGGGGCCTCGGGTGTATTTCGGATGCTCAAACGGGCACTTCTTGGCCTAAAGAAGTCTGCTATTTTCTGGTGTTTTAGCAGCAGTGATTTCTTAACTGCGATCGCATGGATTCATCCGCGATCACTTAGAGTAAAAGCGTGGGGCACGCATTTTTGTTCTATGCGATCGCGTGGTTAGGATTGCGATCGCATAGTTTGGTCAGGTAAGGTAGTGAGATCGTGTGGTTGTTGGTGCGATCGCATAGAGGCTCTGAGGCACGTGTGTGGGGTGGAGAGTTATTCTATGCGATCGCGTGTATTGATATGCGATCACATCGAGTTGGCTAGTATATGCATCACGATCGCGTGGCTAGAGTCGTGATCGCACTGAAGGGATTTTAAGTGCTGGGCAGAATGTTTTAAAGCCCATTGTTGCGAAGTTTTTCATCATTTTACTCCATTGTCAAGCGGTTTGAGAGCTAATTGAGAGGGTTTGAAGAAGAAATCAAAGGGGATCTCTTGGAGGTAATATTTCCAGCTTCATAACTCGTTTCTATATCGTTTTCTAAGTAATTAAACTGGAAAATTGTTTAAATTAAACCCAAATTTGGGGAAGAAAGGTGCATGTAATTTGGAATTTTCTTTTGAGGATTTGAGTGAGCAATTTTTGTCCGATTTTAGTGTTCTTGGTATGTATAGAATCGTGGGAGGCCGAGGATTCTAGTGACGTAAATTTTATCGAATTCCAAGACATGGGCTCAGGTTTAGCCAAATTTCGTGATTTTTGTATAAAATTGTATCTTTCGATTGGGTTTTATTCTGTTAGCGTATATTGATGATGCTAATCCGATTTTGGTTAGATTCGGAGCATTTGGGAGCCAATTCAAGGGGCAAGCGCATCGCAGAGTAGCTTTTGGGCTGTTTTGAGGTAAGTAACGATTGTAACTCTACACCCGAGGGTATGACACCCCGTTATTTGTTATTGTGTTGATAAATTAGGTGACGCACATGCTAGGTGACTAGCGTGGGGGCATGCACCGGTAGGGATTTTGACTTGGTCCGTCCCATAGCGACTATTAAGTCGTGTATTCGATTTGAAACCTTACGACATCCTGTCTTTCAGAAGTTTATCCTTGTTTTTGGGTTGTGAGCCACGTTTGGGGCCTTGTGCCGACCTGTTTAGACCCTCAGGGGGGGAACTTTTACACTATTCTACCACTATCCTGTTAGAACAATCGTGAAGTCAGTCATGTTTCCTACTTGTTGTTATTTTCACTATTATAAACTCCGGAAAAAAAAAGTATTTTGGGTTGAGTCCCGCAAGTTGAGATAAATTGCCCAAGTGGCTTGTGAGGGTGACTGAGTCAGGCCGAGAACCGAGTATGTAATGATAGTTATGGGGCGGGCTGCACGCCGGAGCAATAGATGTGTTATATATTATATGTGGGTCGGGCTGCACGCTGCAACAATATACCTAATGGATCGGGCTGCACGCCGCAACAGATATAGCGCTTGGGCTGAAGAAGCCCCTCTAGGAGTCTGTACACCCCCAGTGAGCGCAGTAGACTATTATATGGATCCGACTGCACTCTACAGCAATATATGTTATATATATGGATTAGGCTGCACGCTGCAGCAATATAATTATATATATATAAATGTAGTGGAGCGGGCTGCCCGCTGCAGCAGTTGTGTGTGTTCATGGTACTTATTGAGTACGAGTGTTATGTGAGAGCATGAGATACTGATAGTGGAGTCACGAGTGACTAAGAGGCTTCCCCAAGAGGCTTTATTGTGAGTGATATTGTGCCCGAGGGGATTATGTTCTATCAAAATGTTGTTTTCACTCTTCTTTACACTGAGCCTCTAATAATAAATGTTGGATAAAAGTTTTCCTACGAGATTTTTAAATGAAAATCGGTGTTTTATGAAATATTCGGAAATTGTAGATTTCTGACTTGATTTGTTCACTTCCAATGTTATTCATTATATGGATTATATGATTAAATTGCTCGTCACTACACTCAAGTTTTTAATTACATTGATTACTTACTGATTTTGCGTACTCACGTTACTCCCTGCACCTCTGTGTATAGATCCAGGTACCGGACCATCTCGCTAGTTGATTTCCGGACGAGCTTGGAGTTGTTCGAGGATTGAGGTAGCTGCTCAGCGTTCCTAGCTCACCTCCTTTCCTTCTCTCATATTATAGTTTCTTTTGGTCTTTTGTACCTCAGACTTTTGTTGTAGCAAGTCACTATTGTACATTGTATTTCCAGTCTTAGATGCTCATGACAGTTGACTCCAGGCTTTGGGGAAGTGGGTACTTGTTTATCTCCTTCTGATATTTTTTTTAAAGCTGTTAAATTTTGGTGAAATTATGGGATATATTGATAATATGAAATGGTTGGCTAGCCTAGTTCCATAATAGGTGCTATCACGTTCGGCTTAGGATTTTGGGGTCGTGACACTAGGTAGCGATAACACAAAGTGAACGCATCCTCTTTGGACGCGAACGCGATGTGTAGGGGAGTAGAAGCCTATGCGATCGCATGGTAGGGGTCGCGATCGCATAGCATGTCCGTCCAGTGTTTTTTTTAGAAACAGTAGCAAATCGGCATTTCTTCAAATTTTCATAACTTCTTCACCTAAACTCAAAATTGGGCGATTTCTGAAAGGGGATTTCACCACAAAACCATATGTATTTATTCTTAGACTTGTTTTCTTCATTTTCTATTAACACCCATTAGATTTCTAGGCCTAAACCATGTTCTTAAGGGTAGAAAATTAGGGATTTGGGTAGAATTAGGGCTTTTTGAATAATTGGAATTTAGACCTCGTTTTGGGGTTGGATTCCGAAACTAAATATATATTCGGGATCGTGGGTGAATGGGTAATTGGATTTTGGTCCGAATCTCGTGTTTCAATCAAGCGGGCCCGGGGGCGATTTTTGTATTTTTGGAAAGAATGATAGAGAACTCATAATTAAGCGTTAGGATTTAATTGTTTAGCATTTATTGATGTTATTAAGTTAAATATGTCTAGATATAAGTTAATTGGAGTCAAATTCAAAAGGAAAAGCGGTAATCGAGGCTTGAGTTTGGTCGCGGAATTTGAGGTAAGCGTTTGGCTTAACCTTAGCTTTAGGGAATATGTGTTATGTCCTATTTGTTATGTGTAGAGTATCATGTTCAACGTATAGGCGAGGTGACGAGTACCTATACGTTGGTGTCAAGCATGCCTGTGAGTCAAATATTACGATTTATGTCGTTTTCCGTTAAGTATGACTTGAGTTTCACTATATAGCTATTCATGTTGGTGGAAATTCCTTGATCTTGTCCAGTGTTGAGTATTAGTTTCAATTGAGCATTTTTATGAGAAGTTATGTATTAAGTGAGATTGGTTATAGTTGTTTCCCTTGCCGGGATGGTATTGTTTCTATTGTTGGCTCCCTTGTCGGGACGTTTGGCTTTATCATTGTAGATTTTCCTTACCGAATTGTTCTTATTGATATTGTTTGGGTGAGGAAGAGTGTAAAGCACGGAGGGTGATGTCGTGTATGATATTGTGAGAGAGTGTAAAGCACGAAGGGTGATGTCGTTCCAATATTGTGATTGTAAAAGCACGAAGAGTGATGACGTGCCATGATATGAGTGATAATGCACGAAGGATAATGATGGGTCATGATTATGTGAGGTAAAAGCACGAAGGGTGATGCCGTGCAATTTATATTTACTGTTTGGTGAGGATGAGAGTAAAAGCACGAAGGGTGATTTCGTGTATTGTCTTCTTTGTGTTGCTAGTTTTTGCTGTTTAAGTTGAGATTTGAATTGTGACTTACTTCGTTATTTTCATTACTTGATATTCTCACCCTCAACATATTCCCCCTTCTTCTTCATGCTTAGCTGCTTATTTCTTGTCATTATTATCGTTTCTGTACATTATTAAACTGCACGGGTTTATTTGATTGTTGTGTCCTAGCCTCGTCACTACTTTGCCAAGGTTAGGATCGACACTTACTCAGTACATAGGGTCGGTTGTAATGATGCTACACTCTGCACTTTTGTGCAGATCCCGGTGTAGGACCCTACAGACCGTAGATCGAGGTTGATGCCTTCAGTCCAGTGGAGACCTCGAGGTAGTCCTGCACGCATCCGTAGGCCTTGGCGTCCCTTCCTACTTCTTTTGTATTTTGTTCTAGATATTTTAGAAACAGATGTACTTATTTCATTTAGACCGTTATATGTATAGGCATACATTGACTCCAAAATTCTGGGATTGGTTTGTGAAATTTCGTAAAGGCATACATTGAGTTTATATACCTTGCTCCATTTTGTACTTCTATCTATGTTAGTGTTATCTTTTTGCATGCTATTTGTTAATAATAAAGGAATAAGATAAATTGAATATTTATGTTGGCTTGCCTAGCGGGTTCAACGTTAGGCGCCATCACGGTCCCGAAGGTGGGAAATTCGGGTCGTGAAAAGTTGGTGTCATAGCACTAGGTTGCTTAGGTCTCACAAATTCACGGAAAAACTTGGTAGAGTCTGAGGGATCGGTATGGAGACGTCTGTGCTTATCCCCCAGAGGATGCAGAGGTTAGGAATAACTTCACATCTATTCTTCTCTGTCGTGCAATTTGAATTCTAAATGCTAACTGAATTTCTATTCTATTCTCTCGTAGATGGCGAGAACACATGCTTCTTCATCCACTGATCAGCAGCCCGAGTCTCCAGTTGCAGCTCCTATGAGGGGCCGAGGAAAAGGCCAAGGTTGTGCTAGAGGCCGAGGCAGGGGCAGAGCATCAGCCCTAGTGGCGGAGCCTCAGGTAGAGTTTGTTGATGAGGTTCCTGCCCAGACAGTCCTGGTTGGGCCAGCTCAGGTTCCCGAGAGGTTCATTGCCACCCCAGTACTCCAGGATGCTCTGGTCCGTCTAGTGGGCCTCATGGAGAGTGTCGCTCAAGCAGGTTTACTTCCTGCAGCACCAGCCGTCTCTGAGGGTGGGAGAGGAGCCCAGACTCCTGCTACTCGCACTCCGGAGCAATTGGCTTCTCAGTTCCAGACTCCAGCACCTCAAATAGTTGGGGCAGTTCAGCCAGGTATTGTGATGGAGCAGCTATGTTTGCTGATGATTTGTGGAGGTTGGACCGGTTCACCAAGCTTTTTACTACTAATTATAGTGGTGCATCTCAGAGGATCCCGAAGACTATTTGGATAGCTGCTACAAGGTTCTACGGAACATGGGGATAGTGGAGACCAATGGGGTCAACTTTGCTACTTTTAGTCTGGCCGGTTCTGCCAAGACCTGGTGGAGAGATTATTGTTTGACTAGACCAGCGGGATCACCGCCTTTGAATTGGGCCCAGTTCTCCGATTTGTTCCTGGAGAAGTTTCTTCCTATTACTCAGAGAGAGGATTTTACGAGGCAATTTGAGCGTCTCCAGCAGGGTTCTATGATCGTCACTCAGTATGAGACCAGATTCATTACCTTGGCCCGTCATGCTATTATGATACTTCCCACTGACCGAGAGAGGGTGAGGAGGTTTATTGAGGGACTAGCTCCACCGATCAGATTGTAGATGGCTAGAGAGGCAGGGGGTGATATTTCCTTTCAGGATGCAGCCAATGGGGCCAGACGAGTCGAGATGGCTCTATCACAGGGGGTGGTCAGGGGTCTGACAAAGGCCTCATCATTTTGGCTGGTTCAGTGTTGTCTCATCTGGAGGCAGGGATTCTTTTGGTAGGGGCCATCCTCCTAGGCCGTTTCAGTCAGCACTTCAGGCTTCTCGCGGTGCTCCAGGTGGTCGTGGTTGCCACATGCAGTATTCTGATCAGTTGCCCTACAGTGCACCACCAGCTCCTATCAGTGCACCGATGCTCCAGAGTTTTCAAGGTGGTTATTCAGGTCGTCAGGAACAGTTTCAGGGCCAGCAATCTCAGCAGCCGAGATCTTGTTATACTTGTGGAGTTCCGGTGCACATTGCTAGATTTTTCCCTCGAGCCTCGAGTAGTTCTTAGCACCATAGTTCTTGTGCCATGGTTCCGCACCAGGTGATTGATGAGTGGCTAGAATTCATGATTTTAAGCATTATATACCTTGCATTTTATGTGCTTTAATGATAAAATACACGTCGTATGTGCCTAATGGGGTTTATTTTATGTGTAGGTGAATTGGAAATGGAAACGGGGCTAAACGGATGCAAATACGTCGAAAAATACGCGAAAGGGGACACCCGGGCGAAACCCGAGCGACAGAGCCAAACAGCCTGGCCTTAGCCAAGCGTTAGAGCCCTAACGCCAGGGGGTGCCTGGCATTAGCCAGGCCTTAGAACCCTAACGCCAGGGGCTGCCTGGCCTTACCCAGGCA
>ML386936.1:0-18241 GCA_005239525.1 Nicotiana knightiana | reverse complement strand
GACTTGGGACACCATAAACTATCCCAAGTGGCGACTCTGAATTTTAAATAAAATAATCTCGTTTCGATTGTCACTTAAATTGGAAAAACTCCCTTATTACCCTTACGGGGTATTAAAAAAGGAGGTGTGACAATTATTGCCGTTAGCGGAGTTTTCCTACAATAATAGTTACCAGTCGAGCATTCAGGTGGCTCCCTATGAGGCATTATATGGAAGACGGTGCAGATCGCCAGTTGCATGGTTTGAGCTGGGAGAGGCTCGGTTATTGGGTACAGACTTGGTTCAAGAGGCCTTAGATAAGGTCAAGGTTATACAGGATCGACTTCGTGTAGCTCAGTCCAGGAAAAAGAGTTATGATGACCGTAAGGTTCGTGATGTGGCATTCATGGTTTGAGAGAGAGTATTACTTCGGGTATCGCCCATGAAGGGTGTTATGATTTTGGGGAAGAAGGGTAAGTTGAGCCCAAGGTATATCGAGCCATTTGAGATTCTTGATAGAGTGGGGGAGGTAGTTTATAGACTTGCGTTGCCTCCAGGGTTATCCTCAGTTCATCTGGTATTCCGTGTGTCTATGCTCCAGAAATATCATGGTGACACGTCCCACGTGTTAGATTTCAGCTATGTCCAATTGGACTAAGATTTGACCTATGACGAGGAGCCGATAGCCATTTTAGACCAGCAGGTTCGTCAATTGAGATCAAAGAGTTATCCTTTAGTTCGAGTGCAGTGGAAAGGTCAACCCGTCGAGGCAGCTACTTGGGAGTCCGAGTCGGACATGCAGAGTAGATATCCCTACTTGTTTGCCAGTTCAGGTAATTTTCTATGTCCGTTCGAGGACGAACGTTTGTTTTAGAGGTGGAGATTGTGATGACCCAAAGGGTCATCTTATGAATTAAAACACTATTCTAGGCTCATTATCCTTAAAACAATAAATTTTAGTTTCCTCGGTTTGCATGCGCAGTCCGGGCGTGAAACCGGAAAGCGTTTATGTGAAAATATGAGAAATAATAATATTGGAATTTAAAATTTGGTTTTAGTTGACTCCGATCAACATTTTGAGCAAACAGATCTGAATCTGTGTTCCAACAATCCTGGGAGGTCCACAATAAAATATAGGACTTGGGCGTATGCCCGGAACTGAATTCCGAGGTCCCTAGCCTTAGAAATCAATTTTTGAAGAAAATTATTTTGCTTGATTATTAAGGAAATAAAGAAATGAACTAATGTGTGAAATCGTTGGTATTGGGCCCGTATTTTGGTTCCAGAGTCTGGTACAAGTTTTTTTATGATATTTTAGTCTTACTTGTGAAATTTGGTGAGAATTGGAGTTAATTTGACGTGATTCGGACGTCCAGTTGAGAAATTGTGAAATTGAAGTGTTCTTGGGGAAAATTATGAGTTTGAGGTTAAATTCATTGTTTTTGATGTTATTTTAATGATTTGATCGCACGAGCAAGTCCGTATGATATTTTTAGACTTACGTGCATGTTTGGTATAGAGCCCCGAGGGCTCGGGTAAGTTTCGGGTAGGCTACGGAGTGATTAGAACTTAGAGGATCTCAGTTGTGCATCTGGTGTCTGTCACCAGGTCTTTGATCTCGCAATTGCGATATCAGGCTTCGCAATTGCGATGTCAATAGACCTGGGAATTGCGACATTTTTGTCGCAAATGCGAAGAAAGCCTAGGAAGGCCATCCTCGCAAATGCGAGTTTTTGGCCGCAAATGCGAAGGCCTTCAGATGTCGCAAATGCGAAGGCAACAAGATTTCAAATGCGAACCTTGACCGCAATTGCGATAATTGCAGCCTGTTAAGTAGGATTTTAGACGGGATTTTCACCCATTTTTCAATTCTCTCAAACTCTAAACCTCCATAGGCGATTTTCCAAAGATCCAAACTTCTCCAAATCATTGGTAAGTGATCTCTAACTAATTCCTTTCAATCCTTCACAACTTTAACAAGATTTCAACCTAGAATCTAGAGTTTCATGGTAAAAATTGAGATTTTTGGGTAGAACTTAAGAATTTCGAAATTTGGGAAGTTAGACCTCGAATTGAGGTCGGATTCCAAAACCAATTGTATATCTGGGCTCGGGGGAGAATGGGTAAACGGGTTTTGGTCCAAACCACGAGTTTAGACCAAGCGGACCGGGGGTCGATATTTTTCTTTTGATAGGAAAACATAGGAAAACCATGAGTTTTCATTAAAGTTAATGCCTTTAGCAAATAATTAATGATATTGAACTAATTGTGATTAGATTCGAGCGGGTTAGAGGTAAATTCTAAAGAAAAAGTTGTGCTTGAGCATTGAATTGCTTGTGAATTAAGGTAAGTTTTTGGTTTAACCTTGACTTGAGTGAATAGGAATCCCCAACTTAAATGCTATGTGGAATTGCATGTGAGTGGTGTATAGGTGAGGTGACGAGTATCTATGCACCACCAAATTATCTGTTGAACATGATCCCTTCCCCGTTCCCAATTTATTTGATCCCAGGCTTAATTGTTTTATGATCATTGATGCCCTCATGTCTACTTGTTTTCATCAACTTGTTGTTAAGTATTGTTTCACGTATTTTGGAAGTGTTGGTTGTTCCCTTGCCTTCATTGTGATACATAAAAGAGTGAGCTGGTTGACAGTGTTTTACTATATATTCCTGTTGGTTTCATTGTGAAATGATAACTGATGAAGTTTATAAATAGTACAACTTTCTGTTTACAATTATTGAGACATAAATATTGTGAAAGGCTTTGACCTAAATTATGAAATCTTTTTATAAATAAAGAGATGTGATTGTCTGGTGGGAGCGGGTTGCACGCCGCAACAAGGAGTGAAAAGGGTGGACATGTGGGATCGGGTTGCACGCTGCAACATGAGAAATAAGGGTGATATATATAGGGAGGAGCAATAAGAGTGGACAGGTGGGAGCGGGTTGCGCGCTGTAACAAGGAGCAATAAAGGAGGATATTCATGTTTTACCAATTTTTAAGCATAAAGACTGGAATACTCACCGTTTTATTGTTGTCATTTCATATTCTGCACTCATGGTTATTTTAAATTGAAACTTGGATATTTTCGTGAGGATTGGTTATAGCTGAGATCTGGAAAAGTTAACCGAGTTGTTTTATTTATTTGTTGCAAGTATTCTTTAATTTGTCATTATTCCCTTCTTGCTTTATTGTACATTGTATCCTGTTATGTTAAACATGTCCCGCGATAGCCTCGTCACTATTTCGTCGAGGTTAGGCTCGACACTTACTAGTACATGGGGTAGGTTGTACTGATACTGCACTCTGCACTTCTTGTGCAGATCCAGGTACCGGCCAGAGCCAGGTGAAAGTAGTAGCTGATATTATTCGCACGGAGACACGGGTAGATCTGCTGGCGTCCGCAGATTCCTGGAGTCTGCCCTTTATTAGATTGATGTTTTATTTCATTCAAAACAGAGATATATTTCTTTCGGCCAAATACTTGTAGTATTCTTTAGTAGTTCGTGAATTGTGACACCAGATCCTCGATAGTTATATAGTTAGTATTAGTTCGTGGTTCGTTTCATCTTATCGAGTATTATTCCTGATTGCATTTATTGGAAAGTATTAGATTTTCTTTTTATTTTAAATTATTCTATTGTGTTTAAGTAAACTTTTAAAAGAAAATGTTAATTAAGTTCTAACATTGGCTTGCCTAGCAAGTATGGTGTTAGGCGTCATCACGATCCCGAAGGTTGGGAATTTGGGTTATGACAAGTTGGCCTTTAAAAATTTTTGAAAGGTGAAGATTCAATGATTTTGGGGCCGAAACGAGCAATCCACTATGCGATAACACCTTAGATCTGGTGTTAGCTTGCTACAATACCGGAAAGATACACTTTTTGTGGACGGGTGGTATCCATTGAGATATTTTTTCTTTAAAAATGGAGAGGGGACCGCTGGAATGGGGAAAGGGGAAGGGCATTGGTTTTCTGGTCGGAGAATATAAAGCCCCGCATTTTTATGTATATATAGCACATGTAATCACTGCATTATACTATAACGCGTCCTATATGTGTGCTATACAGTTCGCTTTTTTTTAGTTCAAATATAGCGCGATTATTCATTGCGCTAAACCTTAACAGACAAATGTGCCATTAAGGTATAGCGCAGTTATTATAAAATGGTACCTAATTTTTTTTTTTACCTATTTACTTTGCTTAGTCCAAAACAACCACGCTTTGATTCTAAACTTGTCTTTTAAGATCCTAGTACTTTTAGATCTTTTGAGTTATTGACAACTCCTAATAATTTGTGCATATTAAATATTATTTTAAAATAAATATGAACTCTAGTCAAAACTACTAGATTTTCCAAAACCTGGCTCTTGAGAATATTATTTATGATCCTGAATAATTATATCTTTTATTGTCTTTTACATGTTCGAAGACATCTAGAGCCTGTTTGGGAAACCACATAGAAATTGAATTTAGGTGTAATTGAGTATAATTACACAATTTAGCATATTTATCTGGCGAATTAATACTTGATCAACGTGAAATTGAGAACGAGCAATCCACTATGCGATAACACCTTAGATCTGGTGTTAGCTTGCTACAATACCGGAAATATACACTTTTTGTGGACGGGTGGTATCCATTGAGATATTTTTTCTTTAAAAATGGAGAGGGGACCGCTGGAATGGGGAAAGGGGAAGGGCATTGGTTTTCTGGTCGGAGAATATAAAGCCCCGCATTTTTATGTATATATAGCACATGTAATCACTGCATTATACTATAACGCGTCCTATATGTGTGCTATACAGTTCGCTTTTTTTTAGTTCAAATATAGCGCGATTATTCATTGCGCTAAACCTTAACAGACAAATGTGCCATTAAGGTATAGCGCAGTTATTATAAAATGGTACCTAATTTTTTTTTTTACCTATTTACTTTGCTTAGTCCAAAACAACCACGCTTTGATTCTAAACTTGTCTTTTAAGATCCTAGTACTTTTAGATCTTTTGAGTTATTGACAACTCCTAATAATTTGTGCATATTAAATATTATTTTAAAATAAATATGAACTCTAGTCAAAACTACTAGATTTTCCAAAACCTGGCTCTTGAGAATATTATTTATGATCCTGAATAATTATATCTTTTATTGTCTTTTACATGTTCGAAGACATCTAGAGCCTGTTTGGGAAACCACATAGAAATTGAATTTAGGTGTAATTGAGTATAATTACACAATTTAGCATATTTATCTGGCGAATTAATACTTGATCAACGTGAAATTGAGTGTAATTAGAGAGATATAATTACAATTCTCAAGAGGAAGGTCACTATGTAATTATAAAATTACTTTTTAATTTCTTTCCTTTTTATTTTATTTTAATTTATTTTCTTTATAATTTTTTGTTTTCATTATTTAATTTATTTTTACTTTTTAACTTCTTTTTTAATTTTAAAATATTTTTTTTTTGTATATTATTTCTTGTGATTCCATGTAATTGCTCGTACCTTTCTAAAGTCTCCCAAGAAACGAACAGTATTTGGACATGCACAGTATATCCAGGACGTTTGACAATCTCTCTTTTATAGCACTGTCACAAAAGTAACAAATTTAGACGCAAAGGGTCTACAATATGAAAGAAACAAGCATTTTCGCAACTCAACCAAAAACATTGTCTTCATCGAGTCAAAAACTGATCGCCCAAGCAAAGATGTTTTTGCTTTGAGGCAGATTTGTGGGGTTTGCCCACGAGAACAAAGAATTATATTTAAACCAAGAGTCCCAGACACATATTCACCAGAACAAGTATTTGTAGTCTCGAACTCACTGATACATACAGTAAGCAGAATGTGATTCAAGGTGAAGCACAAAACATACTGTAAATACTGATGGTCTATATACGATGGGGCAAATATGAGGAAATCGAGATTACTTTACATAAATGTCAAATGTGATCTTCTCTCTTTTTATCCCACCAAATAAGTAGCTCAATAGGATCTTATTAGCAGCTTCCTACTACAAACCTCAAAACCTAAACTATCCCGTCCCTGCACATTTGGCAGTGTATTGAAAAAAGGAATCCTAGAGAGACCATGATTTCATAAAAAAACAAAGCTCAGAAAGCTAGTCAGAACAGCGCTCATAGAAAAAGAAAATGGCACCTAGTAATTGCTCAAGTCAGGAATGTAATACCCTTCCTATATTTACCGGCCATATACTCACAGTTCCAAACTAACAATATCAAACCGGTCAGATCACCATCACAAGTGATAAAACCTAGAATGGATAAAAAATATTAAGATGTCTAACAATAGATAAATAAAAAAAGATAAGTGCCTCAGAAAGACTTCAAGCATTTTGGCATCAATTTACGGGAGCTTCACATTAAACCGAGACTTCATAACAGCAAAAGAAGGTTCAAGCCACTTCATTGAATAACAAAGTCGGAGGTCCAAAAGCAAATACCGTACTCACATATTTACTAACACAAAAGATTGTTCATACGATCAAGTAAGATATACTCCAAATTTATCCCCAGATTATGAGATTTAACAGACATCCGCTTCACTCAAATGCCCAAGCATTCTCCCTCCTAACCTCCTCCTCTTCCTCTGGAGTGAAGTCATTCTTGATGTTAAAGGTCTTCCGGATCTCCTCTGGTGTCTTCCCTTTAATCATGTCAGCCACAGTTTGACATGTGAGATCAAGCAGGCTCTTGATGTTCAAGTAGTTGGCAGCCTGGATAATAACAAAGTGAACCAGTTCACAGTAAGTAAAATTTCAACATCCAAAAGCTCTACTCAAAAAGAGGGAACGCCAAAGTTTATCATCACCAGAATTTGAGAGGAACAAGAGACAGATATTAATGACCGTGTCCCTGTAGTGTAGACAATACCTAGACAAGATGCTGACAGAAGGAAACAAAAAGGACCAAAGGATCAACGAATAACACAGCATAAATCAGTAAATTTACAGGTAAATAATTCAATAGCAACAACTGACAGCTATTAAAAGGGAATAGAAGTAACATGGCCAAAATTAGGGTACGTAAGGGCACTGTCATCATTTTCGACATATTGGCGCTTGGGCAAACTGCCTATCTGACTATATGTGAGAGAGTCTAAGGGCCTCGAAGCAAAATAAAAAGCCTTAGGAAACAAGTAAATGGAACAAGTTTGAAACAGTTCCATGTGCTAATGTTTTGTAAAGAGGGAACAAACAATAAGTTATCTTTGACTGGAACAGCCTGATAAGCACTAATAGCAAGCCTGTTTGGCCAAGCTCTCCAATCCTAGAAGCACTTCTTTCCCAACAAAAAAAAAGTGTTTTATTTCAAAGTTGAAGTGTTTGGCCAAGATTTTGGAAGAAAAAAAAGTGTTTTTGAGGAGCAGCAGATGCAATTTTGGAGAAGCAGAAAAAATAGCTTCTCCAAAAACACTTTTTTAAAAAGCACTTTTGAGAAAAATACACTTAGGAGGAGTTTTTAAAAGCTTGGCAAACACTAATTGCTGCTCAGAAGTGTTTTTCAAGTTAATTATTCAAACACAAAATGCTTCTCACCAAAAGTATTTTTGAGAAAAGTACTTCTCAAAATAAGCTGATTTTTGCAGCTTGGCCGAACAAACTATAAATTTTTACTCCCATGTTATACGAACTTAATCTTCAACTTAGTCCAAAGGTAAAACCTATGCCCAAGTCCTTACAGGTAATCAAAGGTGGGAATGAAAAGCCATAAACTCAAAGGACAGATTTCCAGGCACAAGTAGCTTTAGAAAATCAATAAAAACCCTCCCTTCTTTTTGTAAGGAAAAGGCACCCCTTCCTCCATTCTTCACCAATATCCTGGGGCCAAATTACAGAAAAGTGACTAGAGCGGAGGACTTAGGAAGCAAGGATCTTCTCCATTAACACACAGACTATTCTAGTTTCTTTCTCCATTCAATCCAACAAGTTAGACGAATAGATTTCACCTCCTCCAAAATGCTATCCAATAGTGATGGAAACCTAACTTAGCCTTGACAGAAAAAAAGAGAAGGATCTACCAACTTCTTTCTACAGGGATCCCACTGGTTAGGATAGCTTCTGCCAGTTTAGCAGGGAGTCCAAATACATTTAAGAATTCATAGAGTCCTACTCTCAGTTTCTTGAGACTGCAAAAGCTTCTGCATTTTTAGTAGTAACCGATCTAGCTCCAAATCAAAATGTCTCTAAAACTTCACTCCAATCATTTCCCCGAAATCACCAGCATCAAATTTCTTCTTTACAAAACTCCCGACAGCAGAAGATACCCAATGTCCTCCTCACACATCACTCCTAAGGAAGGTAATCCACTACTCTATTGCAAAAGATAAGCCAATTCCTCATAGAGGACCCATAATAAAGGCGATCAACTAAGGACATAATAGCCCATCGCTCCCATATATTAGGGATTCTCAAACTAACTATTGCAAGACCTGCCTACCCTTTTCACCTAATAAGACTCAACTGAACTGGAGGGGTTATACAATACCAAGACAATGGCCTATCGCTCTGAATTAAATGAGAAAACAGAGAGGGCTTCACTTAATATCGGTTGGATTTTGGTTGTATTTCTAGAGGCAGAGCAGCAAGCTGGACAAGGTGAAGTACCAAGCTAGGCAAAATTTTGAAGAACCTAAACTCCTTTATCTTTTATAGTACTCGGGATAATGGGTCCACCCCTCTTACCTTTCTCACTTACACACCGGGTTCGAACCACTGACTAGCTCCTAACCTAGACATCATGTGCTGGACTCTTACCACTATACCAAAAAGTCCCATGGGGCAAACCAAAGCTCTTTTATCAGACTTTACCAGTTAGGTCTGAGAGCAAATGAGCTCCAACAGAGACACCATATTATCTATCCCAAGATCAATATATCCAATAGTACCAATCAATCAACTAGGCCACGGTCGCATCGCAATATATCAAACCGTATGAAGGTACAAACAAGAACACAAATCAACGGCAAACATGAAGACAGAACATATAATAGATACAGAGAAAAAGGGGAAAGGAGATTCAAACCAAGATGAGATCGAAGAGGGTGGCCTGGTCAACTTTAACGAAATCAGAATCAAAGGCCTTAAGCTCATCCTCAGAAGCCTTATCATCAGTTTTGGTGGCATCAACATGGCGCTTGCAGTACTCGATAACCTTAGCCAAGATCTTGCTGGTCACATTAGGAAGGGGGATGCTGGTGTCGGCGCAATCATCTTCAATCATATGCTTTATCGTCTGAGATTCCAACGCCACCGCTTCCTCCACCTCGAAAGTCTCTCCGTCCGAGCTCTTCAGTACGATCATCTTTGAGGACGACATCGTTGTAACCCTAACCCTGGAATTGAGATTTTCTGAGATAGATAGAAAGAGAGAGAAAGAGAGAGAGATAATGGATGCCGAAAGAATGAGGGAGTTGTGTGTGGAGAGGACTTTATAGAAGGTTCGGGATCGTGGTAAGTTTCGAAATTTACCGCGAGGTTACTCATATTTACCTTCACCGAGTGACTAAGACCCCAAAATGGATTTCCTTACTTTTCTCTCAAGGAACTACTATTTCGTTCCCAAGAAAACAAAAATTTGAAATAGTGACTCAATATATCTATTCTCCGTATTAATTCGTAGATCTATTCACTAATTAGAACTGATCAAGTTGAACAAATCGTGTGAATTTATTTATTCCTACAGTAGGTGTCACACCTTCTTTTTCACCACTCCGGAGTAATGAAGGGTAATAAGGGAATTTTTCTAATTAAAGTGATATTATTCAATTTTGGGACTTACTATTATTTCAGAGTCGCCACCCGGATTTTTGACGATGCTCCGGGACACCGTTTTGTTTTAAAATCCCAAACCGAGGAAATTTTGACTTTGTTTTAATTTGTCTGCGACCAGAAATCCGAGTAAGAAATTCTGTTAACCCGGGAGAAGGTGTTAGGCATTCCCGGATTCCGTGGTTCTAGCACGGTCGCTTAGCTATTAATATTTGGCCTAATTATCTAATCATTTACATATTTTGAACCTATTGTGCTTTTTAACCTTTTTCAATTTTTAGCCGTTTTTAATGTTTATGGATTTATCTTGAAACAAGTCACGATGGCGTGCACTTATTTGTTTTTGGACATATTGCAATTACGCCACATGAAATGCACCCGCAATTGCAACACGCGATTTTAATATAATTTGAAGTTGAAGACGGGAACATGAGTTGTCACACCCGAGTGTAGATTACATAGTCAAGACTATGGTCGTGACAGTTTTATAGTGCCTATTTGAGGCGATGTTTGATTATTCCTTATGTTTTCTATTTGAAGGAACTTTTTAGTTTTAAAATCAATTAGGACGTTTTATGGATTTATCTTGGACAAGTTACAATGACGTACACTTGTTGTTTTTGAACACATGGTAATCACGTCACATGAAATGCACCCGTGGTTGCTATATGCGTCTTATTAGTTGTTTGGAGTGAGGGTCGGGGGCATGAGTTGCCACTTCCGAGTGTATTTTATTGTAATTCTGGGGTAATGATCAATTCTTGTCAAGTTTCAAAGTAAAGGTATTCATTCTACCTAAGGATTACCTAAAATGACGTTCAAAAGCCTAAAGGTAACATGTTTTGGGCTATGGCCATATTTTAGCCCAATTTTATCATTTAGGCCATCCTAATTTAGCTCTCCTTGTAATAAGACTGCTAGTTCTGGAAAGAATTTTTGTTTTTAACCAACGATGGCAAGTATGGGAATCAGGACGTCCCACATTCGTTCAAATATGTACACTTAAGAAATTCAGATATCTAAATATGTTACTTGTTAATTCTGATACGGATGGGCAAGATGAAATCACTCTAGTTCTTCCAGAATTTTATGATTTCTAAAAAAGATCATACCACAGGCGGTTTTTATTAATTTAGAAAACAGTAATCCTTATCAATTCTAAACAAACTAATCTCATGCTTCCAAAGAATTAAAGTTCGCACGTATGTATACGTTGATTTCCGCAGATTTACAAGACCCAAGATAAACTGAAGGTGATCTACTGATTCTATTCATGTTGAAACTCTACTGAATTTGAAATAACCATTTTTCCCTAAAATCCAAACGGGGTGTTTATACAGATTTTACATACGTTCGTTTGTCTAATATCATTTGCAGAACAGACGAAATTGTAAATTCGAAATTCCAGGGACATAAATAAAAACTGAAATTAAGCATACAGTCCAGTCTTAAATTACATTACAATGAAAGCAGAAGGAATACAGGGAGGGGGTTATAACTTGACTGCCACTATACACTTTCCAAAATGAAAGAAACTAAAAATAAAATTCTAACTAATTTGCTGACTCGAAACTCCCTTGAAGCCTTACGTTTGAGCCTTCTCTTTGGAATCTGTAAACACCCCAATTGATTGAGTGTTATGCAACTACCATAACCAAACTAACCACGGGAAGGTCAATTTTAATTCTGATAATGCTTGTGTTCAAACCATATTACCTGGCAGAATTATTTACGCACTTTCTCAGGGTGAATGTGATCATAGGAGGATCAACTCACCTCTGGACTTGTCTTTTTTATACTTGGGACCTTTAGTCCATATTAATTCCTTAACTTGATTATTTAGGCGTTTCGAGAGGATAAATTTGATCAGCATAAAGGATTCCAGATTTTCTCCTCTAGTGAGCCCTTGATTGTCCATTTTACATCCTTTGAAAGGACAATTTCAGCAAGTTAACTACTTCTTATGCACTGTTATGAGACGAATTTGACTATCCAAAGAGTCAAATTCACCTACCTTAGTGCTAACATTAACATTATTCTAAACTATATGGTACTTTAATTATCTAGGCATTTTTAGGGGATGAATTTGACCATTCAAGGGTTCAAATTCCTCACCCTAATGCCCTTCTTAACTACATCCTTTATACTCTTTTGAGGGGTAAACTTCAGCCAACTAGTGTTTATGCACTACTATGGGGTGAATTTGACTATCAACCAGTCAAACTCATCTACCCTAGCGCTAATACTAACCTATCTAGAGACTTGCTTGTTGAATCTCTTTATGGACCAAAGAGACTCAATTGAAATTATATTTTCTGCACACTTATAGAGAGAACCTGACCATAGAGAAGGTCAGATTCTACACCTTAGTGCAGCCTTTTTTGGAAAGTAGAACTACGATTATCAACTACATTTATATACCTTTAGTATGAAATATACAGAATATTCCAACAACAAAATAATATTTATCACACTCACAGGTTCATTATCATGCTAACAAACATCTATATAACCACATTTATGTACAGTAGAAGAAACAACCTTATTTATCAAGAACAACTAACTTAAGCAATGAGTAAAAGAAGAGAGTTCCAATCCAGCATTTCATTGAGAACAAGAAGAGTTAATACATACCTTTTTAAGAGTAAAGCAACAGAAAATTTGACCAAATAAAGGTCAAATGCTAAAAACTGGAGATCAACACATCAACTAACAGGAAACAAAACCAGCAGTAGAGAAGCCCAGAAAGTGAGAGCTTGGAAAACCAGAAATTAAAGCAAGACCAGCAAGAAAACAGATTTCAACCAGATAAACTTTTAAAACCCAGAAAAACCAGTCAGCTACCACCCAAGCTCAAGAATACCAAGACTGAAAACCAGATTTTTTCCAGATATTTCTATACCTAATTGAGTGTTCTTTCAGCATAGGATTTCTACTGTGTGTGTGTATATGAAATTTCTGTATCCAGATTTTCAGCAGGGCCCAAGGTTAAAAAAAAAGGTCTAGAATATGTAAAAAGAAAGTCTATTTATAGGGAGCTCAAGGATGGGATATCTTTTTCATATTCCTCATCCAAAAGGCTGAAATAGTACATAGGGCAGCTGTCATTCTTATCTTTGGGACAGCTGCCCCTATTCTAGAACTTTCCTACTTTAGAAAAGACCCTTTTATCCTTAAAAATCTGATTTCCTAAACTGAGTTACCTAATGTACCCCTTGGAGTCCCTGAATTTACCATTGGGTAATCAAGGTTAAGCTCACTTGGGTTATTATTTAACTCTAGTTAACTAACACTAGCCAGGTTCACTAGTTAACTAGGAATTAACTTTGGTTAGTTAACCCTAGCTATGTTCTTTAGTTAACTATTAGTTGTTCTTAACTATGGTTGAGTCAAACTAGTTAAAGGTTAATTGATTAAGTGCCTAGAGTTGATTTCATACTAGTTACCTAGGTTTAGGTTAACTAATTATCAGTTTAATTAAGCTTAATTGAGGTTAGTCAACTCAGCTTTCTTAACTTAGGTTAGATGATATGTTTTAGTCAATTGTTCAAGACCTAGTTGACTAAATGCCTAAGCAGGGACAATTAGGAAATTCTATCTTATTGGCAATTAATCTTAACTAATCACACAATCAGGTATATGATCAATTAGATAACGAACCTTATTGGCAATTAACTAACGACAGTCAATACTTAGGAAACTTAAAACCGTGGATCTTTACTTCAGCATTACAAACAAATACATGACTAAGCTAATAAAACTCCTAATCACATGATCATCAGTATTCTAGACGACTGTCAATAAACTAGGAAAACACACAGAGGGGGATCATGGACAGATATATGAGGAATTCATATTACTAATCTTTTTAACCACTAGGCGTGCTGTCAACTTGAGACGATATTAACATAAACAAAAGTAAAAAAGAATAAACTAGAAAAGTAATCTTAAACACACACATATGATTCTGTTTTATGAGAAGAAAATGATGAAGAAAAGGAAAAGAATAATGAGCACAAGGATACATGAAATGGTTTTGTTAAAACTTTTTTTTAAAGACCTAATTTGCATTATTCCAATATCTAAGCGGGTTTAATTAATCTAAGCATGCACTAACAGAATCAACAAATAAACATGAGCAAAAGGCAAAAGGAAATCAATGACTAAACAATCAAAAATCAGCTAAACTAAACAGTGATTAACACGATTTTTTTTGTTTTTTTGTTTTTTTTAAAATGTTATACAGAAACATTAAAGAGAGAAGTAGGATACCCGTTAAAGGGATTTTGGTCGGAAAAAAAAGAATCGCCGGACCTTGACCGGAATCTGGAGGGTTTGAAAATGACTCAAACCCACATGAATCAATAGCTCTCATCAAGAACTGTTGACTCATGTAGGTATAAGTCATTAATCGTTATGAATCGACTGGTAATAGGAAACTAGGTTTTCTGCTTTCTTAGATCTGAAATCGAAGGGACTTGGGTGGGTTTTTGGGGAAACTGATGGTGGGATGGGGTTAAGGGTGAGGAGAGGGTCATAGGGTGAAAGTTTGGGGTGGTTTGGAGGTCGTCCGCCACCGGTAGGCGACTTCCGAGCGGCAGAATCCTAGGGCGGCTAGGGTTTGGGTTAGACAGAAGAGAGAGACGGAGGGGATGGGGGTGTTAGGCTTCTAGTTTAATGAGGGTAGGGGGTGAGATTTGGACAGTTATATACTAAAGGGGGGTGAGTTCCTAGCCGTCTGATCTATCTCGATCAACAACTGGGATTTGTTTACTTATCCTAAACGGGGTCGTTTGGGATGATGTATGGGGCAGGCTGGGTGAGGGGTTTATTGGGCTGGGCAGGTGAGTCGTGTAGAGATAGGTTTGGGCCTGGGTAGGTGAGTAGTGTAGAGATAGGTTTGGGCCTGGGTAGTTTCAAGCCCAAGTCCGAAATTGGCTCTCTTAATTAATTAAACTAATTAATCTAATTAAGTTCAAATCTAATTTAATCCAAAAAATGTAGTAATTAATTTTAACCTTATTTTTCATCTATTTACGGATTAATCAAGAATAAAACGATCAATTTTATATTCCTAATTAAATCTGTGATTTATCGAATAAAAATGATTAATCTTTAGTAATTAGTTATTAAAACTATATTACGTTAAATAACCATCATTCGTTTGTTATTTTATTCAACTAATTACAAGTAATGAATATATAATTCCTTGATAATAATGATGCGCCTAAGTACGCAATTTTAAATAATTTTAAAGGATGAATTATGAATATGCAATGCAAAAAAAATAATTCACAATTAACACTAAAATTCAACAAAATTTGTGAAATTAATTTATTTTATTGAATTTTGTAGGAGTATATGGTGGGTGAAAAATCACATGCTCACAGTAGGTATTATTTAGAACAACTTAAAAGTCATATAAATTACATTTTTATTGGGCAAATCATTTTATATACCCATAAAAGATAAAATATTCACCTTTATTTACCCATGTTCATTTCTTTTACATTTTATACATATGTGGTACCCTCTAAACCCATTCTTGTCTTTGCCATTGTTTAGCATGAAAGTTCATTCATATGCTTCTTTGTTGTATTTTTTAAGTGCATCATATTTATCCAATATGTTTTATCATCTTATCATAATAAAACTAATTAAAAATAATATAATATAATATTTCTTAAATAAGTATATAATATTATAAAAATGTATGAACCTGGAGAGCACAAAAGGATATTGTTATTATTATTATTATTATTATTATTATTATTATTATTATTATTTTGAAAAAGTATCCGTCAATGTTTATGCTCACAAATTAAATAAGATACTTAGAAAGTAAATTAGCTAATACTGCATTTTATTTCACCGTATGCCAAGAATTATTTTTTAAGAAACTCTGTTTTTCCCCAACTGTTACCTTGAAAATGGTTTCAACAATTATATTTGGTTTGTGATTCTAAAAATACATGATTTATTCCAATACTAGTTAATAATTAAGAAGCAATGAATGTAAGCAAAGAAAATGAGACAAGCAAACCAGAGTTGTCACAAGGCTGGGGCCTCGAGCTTACTGGAAACGGGGCCTCAGGTCGAATAATAGCAACAAATGAAAGACAATAAATGAAGAACAATAAACAAGGGTCAATAAAGTTGAGAGATAGTGTTGAGCACGAAAAAAGCTGAGAATGTTCTATTGCAGTCAATATGTTTTTTTTACAAGATGATAGGGATCCCCTTTATATAGGGGAGGAGAATCCCAACATAGTACGTCCCTAATTATGACAAAGAAATACTAGCGGTACACCTGTATCACGACTCAGTACAGACGGTACTATTTCTTGTAGACCTTACCAGTTCCGACCACGTGTCCTTGGGAATTTTCCCGCCTTTCCATGACGATCATCGAATTTTATGATGCCTCGAGGTCTACCGTGACGACTTCGACATACCCTCTCGAGGTATCATTCCGAGGTCGAATCTTCAGATTTCCTTTCGGGCCTTTCGAGATCGGGCTTGGAATGTCATAGAGGTCCTGATATTTGAGTCCTCGGTATCGCCCGTATACAGATAATCCCCGCGTTTCTTAGTATGAAATAAGGCTGGCAGGTGGACCGGGCCTGACCCGGGAGCGAATCGGGCCCGCGACCCATGTGGTCTTGTGGGCTAAACGGGCCGGCCCATGGCGGGTCCGGTCTAGGCGGGCCTGGGGGTAGGGACCGTGAGCCCGGACCCGTTTAGCCCGGGACAGGCAGGCGGGCTTGGGCCGGTTCAACCGGGCCAAACGGGCCTTACGAGCCCAACGACTATTTTTAAAAAAAAATTTATTTAAAAATGGCCAACGGTCAAAATTTTAAATTCTAGCAGCTGACCCTTTAATTTTAGCCGTTTGGCATTTTTAAAAATAGCCATTTGGCCCCCAAACTTTTTATAATTACACTTTTTCCTATTCTCAACTATAAATACCCCCTCATTCTTTCATTTTTACTCACAAAATCATCATTCTCTCTCTAATTTTCTTTTATAATTGCTTACTTTATTATTGTAATTTGTGAAAAATTGTGAAGTTGGTGAATTGAAGTATTCAAGTTTTCAACATTATACAATTTTCAAGAAGTTGTTCGTCAATTCGGTAAACTCGTTCCAACTCTTAAGTTTTAATATTATAGTTTTGTTTGTTTAATTTGTTTTCCTTATAATTAATATGGACTTTTCTTTGAAAAAAATATTTGGTTGTAAGGGAAAAGCTAAAGNAAATGATGAATATATGAATTCTCTTTATGGTATTCCAGAGGAAAATGTTGATTTAGATGAAACGCAATCGAATTTAGATGATACACCTACTAGTCCTGTTGCTAACCAAACGGATAATAATCTAAATGATGCCCCAGATAACCCTCCTGTAGTAACCCTTACTTTTAATAGGCAACCTTCTAAAAATGGTCCGAAACATCTTTTGTTTGGCACTTTTTTACTCAACTAAGAGATCAAAATAAGGATAAGTGTAAAACTTGTGGCGTCTTGATGTCTCATAAATTTACTGGAGACCGTAGCGGTACGGGTAGTTTGACCAGACACATAATGAAACACCCTAATGATAAAACTAGATTACTTCAAATGAAAGCTAGGCAAGAGGGGACAAGTGTAGGTACCCAGGGAATTAACACTAGTACCGGTTCAAATCTAGTTCAACCGGGAATTAACACTGTTATCGGTGGCATTTTGTATTACGATCCAAATAAAGATCGTGAACAATTGGCAAAAATGGTTACTGTTATGTGCTTACCATATTGTTTTCCCTCTTGCCCTCACTTTGTCCATTATATTAGAAGAATTTATAATCCTACTTTTAAAGGATGACCTCGCACAACCGTAAAGGCTGATATTTATAAATATAAACATGAATATGAACAATATTTGCGTTATTTATTTACTCATATTAGTAATCGTGTTTCTATTACTACTGATATTGGTAGGAGTGGTAATGACTGTGATTATCTTACTGTTACCACTCATTGGATTGATGAGGACTGGATAATGCAAAACGCATTATTGCTTATAGAATAATTACTTCAAGTCACACAGGTAAGTTTATTGCTAAGACAGTTGCAGATATTTGTAGATATTTTTGCATTAGAGATAAAATAATGTCAGTTTCAATGGATAATGCTTCTAGTAACACTAATGCTATAGGTTTTCTTACAACTACACTAAGTCCTGCATTTAGTAATATTTTTCATGTTAGATGTATTTGTCATATTTACCATTTAATCGTCACTAATGGTCTGAAAACTTTAAATGTTGAAATTGCAAAGATTAAATTCGCTCTTAATTGGCTTTTTATTCAAACCGTAGAAGTAGAGTTAGAGAATATTATAAAAAATGTGATAAATTTGGCCTTGGAGAAAGAAAGGTTCCTAAACCTTGTCCGACTAGATGGAATTACTTGTATGAAAGTTTAGTTG
>ML386935.1:0-10127 GCA_005239525.1 Nicotiana knightiana | reverse complement strand
TCCAGTATCTATCATTTCAGACAGAGGTACACAGTTCACTTCGCGGTTCTGGAGAGCCGTTCAACAGGATTTAGGCACCAGGGTAGAGTTGAGCATAGCTTTTCACCCTCAGACGGACGGGCAGTCCGAGCGCACGATTCAGATTCTCGAGGATATGCTCTGTGCCAGTGTGATGGATTTTGGTGGGTCATGAGATCGATACTTGCCTCTTGCAGAGTTTGCTTATAACAACAGCTACCAGTCCGACATTCAGATGGCGCCGTATGAGGCTTTGTATGGTAGGTAGTGCAGGTCTCCCGTGGGATGGTTTGAGCCGGGCAAGGCCCGATTGTTGGGAACAGACTTAGTTCAGGATGCCCTGGACAAGGTGAAGGTGATTCAGGAGAGACTTCGCACAGCTCAGTCCAGGAAGAAGAGTTATGCGGACCGGAAGGTTCGTGACTTAGCATTTATGGCTAGTGATCGGGTTTTGCTTCGGGTATCGCCTATGAAGGGCGTCATGAGGTTCGGAAATAAAGGCAAGCTGAGTCCGAGATTTATTTGCCCTTTTGAGGTGTTGCGACATGTTGGGGAGGTTGTTTATGAGCTAGCCCTGCCTCCCAGCCCAGAAGGGGTTCATCCGGTGTTCCACGTATCCATGCTCCGGAAGTATCACGGTGACCCGACCCATGTCTTGGATTTCAGCTCAGTCCAATTGGACAAGGATCTATCATATGTTGAGGATCCTGTGGCTATATTGGACAGGCAGGTCAGGAAGCTCATGTCAAAGGATATTGCGTCAGTAAAGGTTCAGTAGAGGAGCCAGCCAGTCGAGGAGGTGACTTGGGAGGCTGAGAAGGATATGCGGAGTCAGAACCCTCATCTTTTCCCAGCTCCAGGTATGTTTCTATGCTCGTTCGAGTACGAACGATTTTCTTAAGAGGGGGAGGATGTAACGACCCAGTCGGTCCTTTTAAGAATTTGCGCCCCGATCCCCTATTTACCGCTTCTCCCATATCTATTTATGTTATTGGAACTTGTCGGAGCGTTGAGTGATGAAATCCGGGGTGATTTTGGACACATAGTCCATAAATATGGAATTTAGCTTTAGAAACCTGGCCGTAGCTAGAGCTGTGTGAAGACGGATCCGGAATGGAATTTCGTCGACTTTGTTAGCTCCGTTGGGTGATTTCGGGGTTAGGAGCATGCTCGGAATGTGTTTTCGAGGTCGGTGGTGGATTTAGGCTTGAATTGGCAAAAGTTAGAATTTCGGCGATTTCGACTGATAGGCGAGATTTGGATATCGGACTCGGAATGAATTTTCGAAAGCGACAACAGGTTCGTAATGTCGTTTATGACCTCTGTGCAAAATTTGAGGTCATTCAGATGAGTTTAGACGTGTTTCAGCGTCGGATGTGAATTCTAGAAATTTCCTAAGTTCTTAGGCTTGAATCTATGCATAATTGATGATTTTGATGTTATGAGATGTGTTTTTAAGGCTCGACCAATTTTGAACAAGGTACTAGGGTCAGTTAGTAGGTTTGGTTGAGGTCCCGGGGGGCCTCGGAGTTGTTTCGGATGCCTAACGGGTGAATTTTGTGAAATTGAGAACAACTGAACCATTCTGGTTCTGGTGTCTCGCACCTGCGATGGTATTTTCGCAGGTGCGGACACGCAGGTGCAAAGAGGGAGCCGCAGGTGTGACCCCAGAACATTAAAGGAATTTCCGCACCTGCGATGGTATTTCCGCAGGTGCGGGCACGCAAGTGCGAAAGGGGTGCCGCAGGTGCGACCCAAGGCCACTTAATGAACTTCCGCCCCTGCGATTGGGTGTCCGCAGGTGCGATCCCAGTGTCGCAGGTACGAAGTGTCTAGGAAGTTTATTCCAAAAATACGAGGGTTTGAATTTTATAATTCCAAAATCGATTGTGAGCTCAGAACTTGGTGATTTTCAGTGGGATTTGAAGAGGAGGATCATAGGTAACGTTTTCTAACCTTAATCCCTTTATATATCATTAATCTCTATCATTTTCCTCAATCTAATCACGGAAATTGGATGAAAAACCATGGAAATGGGATGAAATCTTCCCAAGTAGAAATCTGAGGATTTAGGGAGATTTAGACGTCGGATTTTGTTGATTCTTGTTCGAGTGGGTTCATGAGCGAATGGGTGTTCGGGAAATATAAATTTTACCCGATTCCCAGATGTGGGCCCGGGGGACTTTTTGGGCGAATTTCCTAATTTCACGTATTAGCTTATAAATAATTAGCTATTTTGTTCCCTTGAAGTGATATTTACACCATGCAATCGATTTGAATAGATTTGGGCCACCCGGAGTCAGATACTCGTGGCAAGAGCTTGGTATTGAGTTGATTAGCGCAGTCCAGGTAAGTGGCTTGCCTAATTCTGTGTTGGGGACTTTCCCTTAAGCATTTTTATACTGATTTTGTTGTGTGGACGCCATGTACGCAAGGTGAAGAGTACGTACACGGGTCATTGTTGCTAAAATCATATTTTTACTCCCATGAAATCGCTCATTTTCATTCATATATTACTGTTTCCTATCTTAATTGAGTAGATAGCCTAAGAGTAAGCATGCCTATCTGTTCTGACTTGATTTTCCTCTTATTCGTTACTAGTCACATCATGCTTAGGTAGTTTTACTCTATCCTTATCTGTTGTTTTTCCTGGTTTGTTTACTTAAGCCATAATTGACATACTTTTTCCTGACATATTTAAATTGGGACTACGAACCGAGATCTGGGAGCTTTCCCCTGTACTGCATTTCATATTTAAATTGGGACTACGGACCGAAATCCGGGAGCTTTCCCCCTGTACTAAAATACATATTTAAATTGGGATTACGGACAGAGATCCAGGAGCTTTCCCCGTGTACTGCATTGCACATTTACTGTTGAGATATATGTTGTGCTGAGCCGAGGGCTCTCTTTATGTTATTAAATCTTTCCGTTTTCGTTGATCCTGTTTATCATTGCTTATCTATTTTTCACTGTTTTAATTGTATATTTACTTGGTTTACAAACTCAGTAGGGCCTCAACCTGACCTCGTTACTACTTGACTGGGGTTAGGCTTGGCACTTACGGAGTACCGAATGTGGAGTACTCACGCCCTTTCCTGCGCATGTTTCCCCATGTGCAGATCCAGGTACCAGCATCTAGTATCGTGGCTAGGAGGTGTTTCTCCCAGCAGCCAGGAGACCGCGAGGTAATTCTGCTGCGTCCGCAGAATCCCACAAGTCCCCTTCTACTCTAGTATAGGCATAGAAGACTTGTATATTTTTCCACTATTTCATTGTATAGAGCTACATTTAGTACAGAGCTTGTGACTATGGTGACATTCCGATTTTTTGGAAGTAAAAATGTATATACTGAGCAACTACGTTATATCTACTTGAGATCTTTTCTGTCCTTATTTTATGTATTTTGTCATCTCTGCAAATTTTAGGCTTACCTAGTCATAGAGACTAGGTGCCGTCATAATACCTTTCGGAGGGTAATTTGGGTCGTGACAACTAACCCTAGTCTAAATAAGAGCTCGAAATTACTGCTTCTAGCTAGACCTCTCTTTGGTTAATCTTAATAACAACACCTGTAAATCTTCTAACCAAAGCATTTTGTGTATCATCATGGAAGGAATTTGACCATGAAAAGGTCAGATTGACTTTACCCTTGACACGGTTTCAAACACTACTAAAAAGAGTTCTTTATGCATTTGGGATGAATCTGACCATGAAAGGGGTCAAATTCAAATCCAATGAGGCCATTTTGTTTAGACTATTGATAGCCATCCTTATTCAGGATATTGTTTAGTCAAATATTTTGACCACTCTTTGGCACTTTGAGGAGTGAATCCGACTATTTTTGTGAGTTCGGATTTCCTTCCTTAAGGCTCTTCCTAATTACACACTTTATATCCTTTGAAGGATAATTTTAAGCAAGCTCAACTACTGTTTGTGCACTATTATGGGGTGAATTTTACCATTGAAAGGTCAAATTCATCTACCCTAGTGCAATTTACCTTACTAATAAACTAAGAAGCAAACACAAAAATGAAATCTAACTACAAAATACTTATTGTATCTTTGAACCAACACACTTGAAAGCCACCAGACTGATTTCAGGAATTCAGACATACCTATTCAGATTCATCATCAACATATCAATCAATCTTACTTCAGATTTTCATACAAGATTAGAGAAAACAGAAAACTCAGCTATAGAAGAAACAGATTCAAGCAAAAGAAGAACAAAGTTCATATTTTTTTAGCCTTTCAATAAGGTTAAACAGTTACATACCGTTTACAGAGAAAATCAACCAAAATCCTGACCAAATAAAAGTCAGGTAAACAGCAATACAACAAGGAAGAGAAAGGTTCAGCAACAACCACAACAGATTAACCAGAAACCAGTAATAGCAATAGAACAACCAACCCAGAGTTTGAGTTTGTGTGCAGGAAATCTTTGAAACCAGAACACCAAACAAGCAGGAACCATTTTCGTGTGAGTTTAAAATGATTTTTAGTGAGCAAAAAAGGTAATTTCAATGTTCAGAAAGAAGGTCATTTCAGAATGTAAAAATAGAGTTTTTCCAGTGTATGAAAAAAAAAGGTCCTTAGTCTCTAAAAGGAGGGTCTATTTATAGGAGGCTTAGGGATGGGATATGCTTTGGCATATTCCCTATTCAAAGAGCTGAAATAGTACATCGGGCAGCTGTCACCCTTGTCCTTTAGAACAGCTGCCCCTATTCCAGAAACTTCCAGCCTATGAAAAGACCCTTCTACCCTTAAAAATCTGATTTCTTAATCTAAGTTACCTAATATACCCCTTGAAGTCCTTGTAATTACCATTAGGAAACCAGGGTTAACTTTCTTGATTTATCTATTAACTTGGGTTAGTTAGTCATATAACTCACTTTAGTTAACTAAACCTAATTAGTTATTCTTAACTAGGATTAGGACTTATTAATTCAGGGTGCTCAATTAGTTTATTCAACTGATTCTTGATCTTAGTTAATTATATTAGTAACTAAATTCTTAATGAAGTTAGGAGCCTAATTAACTAATCAATTAATCTAGGTGAATGATTAATCTTCAGACTATACTAAAATCAAAGACGAGTTGAGGCAATTATCTAATCTGGCTTTGAAAACAATTCAACAATAGACTAAAAATAAGAAAACAAGTCAGGGAATCAACTAATATGGGATAGGGCGGTATACTTAGGGAAAAACAGTGAAGAAAACATGAATCAACTACACTAACTACTCGTAATCAAATTTAACAGAGAAAATAGGCAAGAAGACCTAATTAATCAATGATTAACAGATAATCCTAGTTATCAATTGACAAGAACAATTAAACCTAAACATGGCTACTACATAATCGGAGCATGCATTTAGCGGATAAACTAAAATGAAAACAGTGACCTAAAAGCATGAACAAAACAGTAATACACATATAAGACTCTGTTTGGAAGATTAATCTGATGAGTTAACTCATAGAAGTTAAATCAATAAAAGAAGTGACATATACGAATGAGTAACATGAGAACAGGGACTAAACAATAATGATTTTAATTGGAAAAGGAAACAAAAACAAAAGAAAAGAAAAAGATAGGAAAAGAAGGGGGATACCAGTGATGGCGTTTTGGACGGATTCCGGCGACTTGCCGAAACTTGGTCGGACTCTGGCAAGGTTTGAGTGGAATCAAACCCACGTGAATCACTTGCCCTTGTGGAGAGCAAGTGACTCACGTAAGTCTGAGCCACTGATTTGCTTTCAATTGATATGAGATGAACTCTAGGGTTTCAGTGCTTCCTAGATCTTAAATTACTCACTTTGGGGTGAGTTTTTGGGAAAACTGATAGTGGGAGGTGGTTGAGGATGAAGGGAAGGTTGTCTGGTAGAATTTTGGGAGTGTTTGGTTGAGCTCCCCTGCCAGAGGCGATTTCCTGCCGGCAGAGCTAGGGCGGCAGACAGTGGGCTTAGAGAGATAAGANGGGGTAGGGAGTGTTTGGACACTTATATAGCTAGTGACTAGGGAGTTCTCAGCCGTTAGATCTAGATAGATCAACGACTAGGATTCAATCTCTTCAAAACAAGGTCGTTTTAGGGTACAGGGGTTGGGCAGGCCGGGTATAGGGATTGGGCTGGGTATTTTGGTGGATAGAGAGAGGTTTTTGGGCCTGGGCAAATCAGCCCAGATCCGACTTTAGGCTTGATTTCACCATTAATTAAGTAATTTCAATTAAGTTTAAACTAAAAAAAAATGTAGTAATTAATTTTAACTTAATTTTATCCAATTTGTACACCGATTGATCAATTAATTAAGAATAAACAAATATTTAATTTGACACTCCTAATTATTTATAGAACAAGTTCCACAAATTGTCAAAATAAAGTGATTAAATCCAAAAGTTAAAACATTTAAACTATTTTATTATATTTTGTCATTAGTTAAAATAATAATTACATTTACGCATCTAATTATGCCACTTTGAATTATTTATAAATTTCAAGGCGAATTATGATTAATTTAATGCAAAATCAATTCACAAATAGCACTGAAATTTAACAAAAATCTATAAAATTAATTTATTCATCAAAGTTTTTAGGAATATTTAGTAGGTGAAAAATTACATGCTCACAGCTTCCCCTCTTTGCTCGAAAACACGAAGAGTTTTCGGGCAAAGACCAATTGAGCAGTTATGAATAATTTTTACCTGTTCAAACACTCCATGTGAAGCGCTTTTGAAAAGTTTGACTGAACCCTGCTTCAAAGGTTGCCTACATATCCTTTGGCTATAAAGGAATCAAGTCAGTGTAGTTCTGAAATTTTTGGTAGCTGGTTCTACCGAGTAACTGTGGTTTCACTGTGGTTGCTGCTGTTACTGCTGCTGATCTCCTCGTTACACAAAAATAACAAAACGAAAGACTAATTAAACCTATCAGCTGCTAGTTACAAGATTCCTTTCTAAGACTTGGTCTTGAGTCTTGATCTTTTGCTGAATCCGACCTGGATCTTGATGCTTGTTAGCCACAGGTGCTGGTTTCCTTTTATCGTTCCTCGGATTAAGGCAGGATATACTGAACGGATGCCTTCAATCTCATCTCGAATAGTCCATATCTTCCCCGTTTCTGCACTTTGGATTCAATCTTCTCTTTTCTCTTTTTGTTTTATTATTATGGATCAAAACTTCTTCTTTTGGTTGTCTCGAGTCCAATGCCCTAAAATGTGATCTGCCCAAAAATAAAAAACAAACGAACGAAATTTTTTGCCCCAGTTTTTACTAGGAAAATTTCGTGAGTTATTATAAGAAAATCTACGCTATTTTATTATTGAAAGTGATGAAAAGCCGGGAACAGCGCACCCGAAGTTATTGCAGACTCGGGAGTGGAGACCCTATGTCTAAAAGCAAGATCAACTAGGGGTTGGAGACCCTATGTTGCAAAATAAAATCAACTAGGGATTGTATACCCTATGTTAGAAAACAAATCATCAACTAGGGATTGTATACCCAATGTTGGAAAAGAAATCATCAGCTAGGGGTTGTATACCCTATGTTGGAAAAGAAATCATCAACTAGGGGTTGTATACCCTATGTTGGAAAAGAAGTCATCAACTAGGGGTTGTATACCCTATGTTGGAAAATAAATCATCAACTAGGGGTTGTATACCCTATGCTAGAAAACAAATCATCAACTAGGGATTGTATACCCTATGTTGGAAAAGAAATCATCAACTAGGGGTTGTATACCCTATGTCGGCATCAACTAGGGAGTGTATACCCTACGTTGGAAAAGATCATCAAATAGGGATTATATACCCTATGTTGGAAAAGAAATCATAAACTAGGGATTGTATACCCTATGTTGGAAAACAAATCATCAACTAGGGGTTGTATACCCTATGTTGGGAAAGAAATCATCAACTAGGGATTGTGTACCCTATATTGGAAAAGAAATCATCAATTAGGGATTGTATACCCTATGTTGGCAAATAGATCATCAACTAGGGGTTGTATACCCTATGTTGGAAAAGAAATCATCAACTAGGGGTTGTATACCCTATGTTGGAAAAGAAATCATCAACTAGGGGTTGTATACCCTATGTCGGCAAAGAGATCATCAACTAGGGGTTGTATACCCTATGTTGGCAAAGAGATCATCAACTAGGGGTTGTATATCCTATGTTGGGAAAGAAATCATCAACTAGGGGTTGTATACCCTATATCGGCAAAGAGATCATCAACTAGGGGTTGTATACCCTATGCTGGAAAAGAAATCATCAACTAGGGGTTGTATACCCTATGTTGGAAAAGAAATCATCAACTAGGGATTGTATACCCTATGTTGGAAAAGAAATCATCAACTAGGGATTGTATACCCTGTGTTGGAAAAGAAATCATCAACTAGGGATTGTATACCCTATGTTGGCAAAGAGATCATCAACTAGGGGTCGTATACCCTATGCTGGAAAAGAAATCATCAACTAGGGGTTGTATACCCTATATGGGAAAAGAAATCATCAACTAGGGATTGTATAACCTATGTTGGAAAAGAAATCATCAACTAGGGATTATATATACTATGTTGGAAAAAAAATCATCAACTAGGGATTTTATACCCTATATTGGAAAAAAATCATCAATTAGGGATTGTATACCCTATGTCGGCATCAACAAGGGAATGTATACCCTACATTGGAAAAAATCATCAACTAGGGATTGTATACCCTATGTTGGAAAAGAAATCATCAACTAGGGATTGTATACCCTATGTTGGAAAAGAAATCATCAACTAGGGATTGTATGCCCTATGTCGGAAAAGGTGCAGCTAGGGTTTGGAAACCCTATACCACTTCAAGTTTGGGCTGTTTTCAACATTTTATTTTGAGTAAATGCGTGAAAGAATCTTGGAGAAAACTTCCCTTTTGGAGTTGTTGTTGCAGAGCTGCTTCTAGCTCTTGCGCCCTTTCTTTGGATGCACCTGCATTTTGCGAGGTAATTTTGAGTTACACCTATTTCCTTCAAACAAAGAACAATTTGTTAGTTTGAAACGGTGGTTGGTTTTGCGGCCTTGATTTTCAACAGCTTGATCTCCGTTCTTGTGACGAAGATCTCAACCACTTGCTTGATCACTGGGGATTGGGTTTCATCTCTAATCCCGGGGATCCTGGCTTTCCAGATTTTAACATGGTGTTCTGTCACGTGGGACCCAATATTTGACTTTATTTTGCCTTTATAGGCCTTTCACTTGCTTTTCCTTCTGGATTTTTAGAGTATCTGGGAAGTTTTGGCCCCTCAAATTCTGCTGCAACGTTTAGTCGCGTGGGACTTAACCTTTTCCCACTTTATTTTGCCTTCATCGGCCTTTCATTTCTGATTTTCCCTCCAACTTTTGGAGCACTTCGGCTTTTCAAACTTTGCCGAGAGGGTTAGCCACGTGGGACTCAACCTTTCACTTCAATTGCCTTTATAGGCATTTTGATTTGGTTTTCTCCTTTCAAGAGTTTTGAGTTTAAAGCATCGGTCGTTGCGGCCAGTCAGGATTGACTCGATGCCCTTGATGAGGCTTGGTTCCCTTTACATGTTGGCTCGTGTCAAACGAGAACCCTGTAAATTAGTTTTGCCATCCTTTCTTTGCCTTGCTTTATAAACAGAGTCAGACTGAAAGGGATTGAAACAAAAGTAACAAAGAAACAGAGACAATGAATCTTGATAAAAAGTATCCCTTTCGGGGAAAAAGAGAAGAAGGACTTATCTGGAGTGTATNTTGGAAATGGAAGCCGAGCTAAATGAGAGCATAAACGTCGGAAAATACGTGCAAGAGTCGAAAATGAGCGATCCGGGATAGACCTGGCGTTAGCCAGGCGTTAGACCCCAAACGCCAGGGGGTGCCTGGCGTTAGCCAGGCCTTAGAGCCCAAACGCCTGGGGGTGCCTGGCGTTAGACCCCTAACGCCAGGGTCCCTAGTCGGCCAGAAACCGAGTTTTGACGGGTTTTAAGTGTTTCCAAGTTGGAATATAAGTCTTTTACACGTTTAGGGTTCCTCCTAAACATATAAATAGACCCAAAAAACATAACATTGGGGAGCTTATGCGAATTCGAGGCAGGATTGATAATTGA
>ML386934.1:8038-80221 GCA_005239525.1 Nicotiana knightiana | reverse complement strand
CTGGCGTTTCAGCCCTAACGCCTGGCTAACGCCAGGGTAGGGCTGGCGTTTCAGCCCTAACGTGAAAACGACAACATAGCCGCCCCTGGGAAAGAAGTGCCTCTAGTTGACCTCGATGGAGTTCCGACATTAGACCCAATTGACGTCAGTTCCAATATTGCCATTAACGTTAATTTGTCCATCGATCCCGAGAATAGCATCCGTAGAGACGTTCGATCAACCGGTCAGAATGCACATGGCGGCGAAGAAGGCGTAATGAACCTTCGAATAATATTTGAAATGTTGTAGGCTCAACAAGTTGCAATAGTACAACTCCAAAATCAGAACTATGCACCGAGCAGGGTCGAGCCCGAGCCATCCTAGGAAGTTGTTCATAGGACCGAACAGGTGTCGAGAAGATCAAGCGGAAATGAATCAGGGAATGACTCCGCTATCATTAAGATGCTCGAAGAGCTGACAAAGCGAATTGAATCGGGGGAGAAGAAGATTGAAGAAAATGACAAGAAGGTAGAAACATATAACTCGAGAGTTGATCAAATTCCTGGGGCACCACCGATTTTAAAGGGTTGGGATTCTAAGAAGTTCGTGAAAAAACCCTTCCCCCCGAGCGCAGCTCCAAAACCCATTCCCAAGAAGTTTCGCATACCAGATACTCCCAAGTATAATGGAACTACCGATCCCAACGAGCATGTCACTTCTTACAGATGCGCAATTAAGGGGAACGATCTGGAGGACGATGATATTGAGTCCGTATTGTTGAATAAATTTGGGGAGACCTTATCGACGGGAGCGATGATATGGTACCATAATTTTCCACCCAACTAGATTGATTCTTTTTCCATGCTCGTAGATTCCTTCGTTAAAGCACACACCGGAGCCATAAAGGTCGAGACTAGGAAGTCGGACCTCTTCAAAGTAAAGCAGAAAGATAACGAGATGCTCAAAGAGTTTGTATCTCAGTTCCAGATAGAATGCATGGATCTACCACCGGTTGCCGATGATTGGGACGTTCAAGCCTTCACTCAAGGATTAAATGTACGAAGCTCGATGGCCTCACTACAATTAAAGTAGAATTTGATCAAATACCCAGCTGTCACCTAGGCCGATGTGCATAATCGATATAAGTCAAATATTATGGTCGAATACGACCAGTTGGGCACTCTTTTTGGGTCCATTTATCCTATCAGGCCTATCGACAGAGTTAAAAGGGATATTAACCAGGAACCACGGTCGAACAAAGATCGATACCATCCATACAATGGAGATCGGAGAAACAACGGGCGTGGACGCAACCTCGTTCGAGGTGGTAGAAGAAATGATTAAGGTTAGAGATCTCGAGGGCTCATGAGTAAGAGTGGTTTCAACAGGAATGTCGAGCCCAAAGAAGCACCATGACTATTAGAATACAACTTCAATGTTGATGCGTCAACTATCGTATCAGCCATCGAGCGCATCAAAGACACTAGGTGGCCTCGACCTCTGCAGACTGATCCGACCTAGAGAAATCCTAATCAAATATGCAAGTATCATGGCACCCATGGTCATAGAACAAAAGATTGCAGATATCTGAGGGATGAGGTAGTCTGGTTGCTCAATGAGGGGCATTTTTGAGAGTTCTTAAGCGATCGGGCAAAAAACCACTTCAGAAATAGAGATTCAAATAGAAAAAATGACTAAGAGGAGCCGCAACACGTAATCCACATGATTGTTGGAGGGGTCGATATTCCTCAGGGACCCGTGTTTAAGCGCACCAAGGTGTCGATCACAAGGAAAAACGAACTCGGGATTATGTACCAGACGGGACCTTGTCTTTCAGTGACGAGGATGCAGAGGGGATCTTACAACCCCACAATTGTGCAATGGTAATATCTGTTCTTACTAGGGGTGGCATTTTGCGCCCAATCCTAACTAACCCGCCCAACTAACCCATCAAATAATGGGTCGATATTCCTCAGGGACCCGTGTTTAAGCGCACCAAGGTGTCGATCACAAGGAAAAACGAACTCGGGATTATGTACCAGACGGGACCTTGTCTTTCAGTGACGAGGATGCAGAGGGGATCTTACAACCCCACAATTGTGCAATGGTAATATCTGTTCTTACTAGGGGTGGCATTTTGCGCCCAATCCTAACTAACCCGCCCAACTAACCCATCAAATAATGGGTTGGGAATGAAAGAATTTAATTGATGGGTCGTTTTGGGTTGAGCCCATTTCAACCCGTAAAAATAATTAGCCCAACAGTAACCCGTTTAGGTTCCCAAACTGACCCGTCAAACTCTCAAAACCTAAACACAAGACAGATGCTCTCTATGACTCTCTTTGCACTCAAAAACGACCCTTTCTCTCTGAACTTCAACAACGATCTCCAGTGCAGTGCCTTTTCTCCAGCGACTTCCTTTTCTCCGGTGACTTCCTTCTCTCCGGCGAACACTTTGCTGGTCTGTGGATCTAGAATTTTGGCCATCAGATAAGGTGAGTGTTTTGCAAAGAAATGACTTAACAGTCAATACCTCTCAAACAACCTTTGCTTTAGCCTTTGTTTCTTTTTTGTGCGTTTGTGCATTTGTGGGTTATATTGGCCTTGACTCTCTAGTTATATTGGCTTTGTTGACATTATCGGTTAAATAATAAGACAGGAGTGAAATTTCATTGGCTTTGAATCTCTAGTTATATTGGCTTTGACTCTCTACAGTAATGACACTCACATTTAATTCAAATCTTGTATTGAAAATTTCATTGCAAAGTGGTGCTTAGCTGATCTGCTTCGACGCTTCTGAAAACAGGATTGAACAAATTCACAATCATAATATTTTTGGTTCACAGATTTAATCTTGGCTCTAAGCTGCTCTTATTCTATATCTTGCAAACTTTTGTTTTCCCTCTGTTTCATATTAACGGACTGATTGTTCTCCAATACAACAATAATAACTAATTTTATGGTATTTAATCTACTGTAGGATCTCATTTTGTAAGAAGATGTCGATGGAGCATGATGATTTAGAGTCCAATGAAATAAGTGTTTCAAGTTCAAAAAGACGACGTAATACTACTTTTGTTGTGTGGGATTTCTATGAGAAGTTGCCATTGGATACAAATTCTGATAATAGACTTAGAGCTAAATGTAAGAAATGCGGGATAATATTTTTGGCTGACTCAAAAGCTGGAACAACAAATTTAAAGCGACATCTAGCTAAGCACAAGATTGAAGCATCAAAGCAAGGTACGCCAATTGATCATAAAGAATATCATGAAGTTGTATACAAGGCTATAGTTAGACATAACTTGCCATTTAGTTATGTGAAATATGAAGGGGTTAGATAAGCGCATGCATTCTTGAATCCTGCAGTTAAAACCACTTCAAGAAATACCGCAAAAATTGATGTGCTTAAATTATATCATGATAAAAAAGAGATGGTAAAAAATGAGCTTGAAGCTATTCCGAATAGAATTAGTTTAACATCTGATTTATGGTCATAAATTAAGTCAAATGGATATATTTGTGTTACTGCACACTATGTTGATTTGGATTGGGTTTTACAAAAGAGAGTTTTAATCTTTCGTCATGTGCCTCCTCCTCATAGTGGTGCTATTTTGGGTCCAAAGTTGATTAATCTGTTGAAAGAATGGGGAATTGAAAAGAAAATATTTTCTATAACTTTAGATAATGCAAGTTATAATGATGGTGTTGTGGGTTGCTTTATTGAGCATTTTAAGCTGATGGATTCTTTGCTTTGTGATGGAGACTTTGTCCATATCAGGTGTGCAAATCATATTTTGAATTTGATTGTTAAAGCAGGTTTGCAAACAATAGAGAGATGTTATTTTTAACATTAGAGAAAGTATAAAACATATTAAAGGTTCTGAGTCAAGGATTGAAAAATTTGTTGAGTGTATCAAGAATCTTGGTTTAAAGTTGACGGGAAAAGTGCGCCAAGATGTATCTACAAGGTGGAACTATACATATTTGATGCTTGATAGTGCTTTTCCTTATCGTCGAGCATTTTCTGACTTCAAGATACTTGACAAAGATTTTATATGTTGCCCTTCATATGAGGATTGGGTTAAATCTGAAACAATTGCTAAGTTTTTAAGGCCTTTTTATGAAAGCACTACACTATTTTCTGGGAGCCATTACCCTACCGCCAATTTATATTTTCATAAAGTTTGGAAGATTCATATGTTGATAAAGGAATAAATAGGTAGTGAGGATACTAATATTAAGGCTATGGCTATGGAAATGGAGAAGAAATTTACAAAATATTGGCAAGACGACTACATTCCAATTGCTTCTATGGCGGTCGCCCTTGATCCTCGATATAAGTTAAAATTGATAAAGTTTTGCTTCTCTGATCCTTTGACTTGCAATGAAAAAGTTAAGACTGTTGAGGATAATTTGCATAGGTTGTTTAAAGAATACATGACAATATTCGATGTTGGAATTGTTGGAAGTAGTAGTCATGGATGTTATGATGAAATAATGGACGAAATAGATGAATTTGACATGTTTGAAAGTCCGTCTGAGTATAGTTTAGAAAAGACACAGTTGGATTTATACTTGGAAGAGCATGTATTAGTTCGCAAAGGAAATTGAAAATTTAGACGTGCTTACATTTTGGAAAGATAATAGGAGTAAGTATCCCGAACTCTCATTGATGGCTCGTGACCTGTTAAGTATACCTATCAGCATAATTTCATCTGAGTCAGCCTTTAATGTTGGTGGTCGAATTATTGGCAAATTCCAGAGTTTTATTCTACCGGAGAATGCAAAAGCTAAGTTGTATTCTAGAGATTGGATTTATGAGCATCAAGGTACATTATAATTAGTATCATGTGTATTTTATTTTATGAACTTTCTTGTAGTTTGACAATTTTTAAGATTTTCTTATTTTTAGCTTGTGATGATTCTGAAGAGAAGGACATTGCAATAGATATGGAGAAAATTTTCACTACAATCTTTACTTAGAATTGTGGATGTAAAGCAAGGAGGGCGACTTATAGTGATTGACTTCTTCTCAAGATCATAAAGATGTCTTTTCTCTACTCGAAGCTGGACTGTTTCTATTTTCCTTACTTTCTTTAGCTCATATGTTTGTATACGTTCAGGTGAGCAATTTTGCAACAGAAGGCTCAAATATATTTGATGATGATCGTTTTTATGATGATTTCAATATAGATGAAGTGGACTTGATTGTTGGAAACTATGAAGCGCTATTTGGTGTTTCTCTTGATAATCCTGATCAACTGTTTAAGAATGAAGACATTGATGGCTTATTTGGGATAAAGGACATGCCAGTTGCTGAGTCCAGTTGCTAGGGTGATACTGTTGTCGAGGTGGTTCTTACTTTATAGAATTACTGCATTGTGTAAATATTATCTACTTTCTCTGTAATCGTTAACACTAAAATAGACTTATTACGGACTATTTTATTAGTTTTCTAACAAGTGAGGTAGTCAATCTTTACTTAAGTTATGTTTAAACAATACATGACAATTTATCACATTGTTTGATAACCAATTTAAAATTGAGCCGGTTAAGATCTAAGATTTATTAAAGCCAACTGGAAATAAATTTTAATAGTTTTGAGGTAAGTAAATAATGCAATGGGCTTTCAATTCATGGGGTGAGAAGGTTGGGGTGGGGGTGGAAGATTAAACTTTTTCCTTTCATTTTCATATAGTTGATAACATTGTAAATATTTGGGTCAAGTTGGCTGGGTTGGTTGTGGCCCATGTTTAGCCCATCTTGACCCAGCCCATCTTGACCCAACTAAATTGGGTTGGGCATTGACCCAATTATCAGTGCATCCCATCTTGACCAATCCAAACTCATCCCAAACAGCCCATTTTCCATCCCTAGTTCTTATGAAGAAAACTCAAGTTAAACGTATTTTGATTGATCCAGGTAGCTCGGCCAAAATTATTCGATCGAGGGACATAGAGAAGCTCGCCTACAAGATCAAGTTGTTCCTGCAACCCGAGTACTTAACAACTTCAACATGGCATGCGAAACCACCAAATGCGAAATAACTTTTCCAGTGAACATGGTCGGGACCATCCAAGAAATGAAGTTCCATTTGATCGAGGGTGACATGAGGTATAACGCCCTGTTTGGAAGTCCATGGATCCATATCATGAGGGCAGTACCCTCGACCCTTCACCAGGTTCTGAAGTTCCCGACACTAGAGGGAGTCAAAACGATCTATGGGGAGAAGCCCGCCGCTAAGGAGATCTATGGGGACATCGATAAAGCTATACCAACATCGGCACTCTCATCAACAAAAGGATTGGATTTAGAGGGAAAACAGGAGGTCAAATACCAACCACAGACACCGACCTCGACCCAATCGGAGAAGCAAGGGATCGACGAGGATGATGATTATGGGGTCCCTCGATCCTTCATAATCCCCGATTACTCCGACGCCACCAAGTCAACGGTCGAAGAGCTGGAACAAGTCATACTGATCGAACAAGTATACCTGGGCACGGGGTTAACCCCCGAGCTCAGAAAAAAACTTATTCAATTCCTTTAAGCTAACATGGATTACTTTGCTTGGTCTCATCTCAATATGACAGGGATCCCACTGGAAATCACCACCCATAAACTAAGCCTGGACCCGAAGTCTCATCTGGTGAAGCAAAAAAGAAGGCCCCAGTCCGAGGTCAAACACGTTTTCATCAAAGACGAGGTAAACAAACTTCTAAAAATAGGGTCCATCCGGGAAGTAAATATCCTGAATGGTTAGCAAACGTAGTAGTCCCTAAAAAGGGAAAAAACTTAGAATGTGTGTAGATTACAAAGACCTGTATAAAGCGTGTCCCAAGGATTCTTTTCCTTTGCCTAATATCGATCGTATGATCGATGTCACGACCGACCATGAGATTCTCAGCTTTCTCAATGCCTATTCTGGGTACAACCAAATACAGATGAACTCGGAGGATCAGGAAAAAACCTCATTTATCACTAAGTACGGCACCTACTGTTATAATGTAATGCCATTCAGACTAAAAAGTACTGGTGCAACTTATCAATGCCTAGTAAACCGAATGTTCGAAGAACAAATAGGAACAATGGAGGTTTGTATTGATGATATGTTAGTTAAGTCCCTGCGAGCAGAGGACCATTTGAAGCATTTGTAGGAAACTTTCGGTATACTGAAAAAGTACAAACATGAAGCTCAACCCAGAAAAATGTGTATTCGGGGTCGCTCAGGCAAGTTTCTTGGCTTCATGGTGTCCAATTGAGGAATCGAGATCAACCCTGATAAAATCAAAGTTATCGAGGACATCACGACAATAGACAACAAAAAGGCCGTGCAGAGGCTAACGGGACACATAGCCGCCCTAGGTCGATTCATCTCGAGATCCTCAGATAAGAGTCACCGATTCTTCTCGTTACTGAAGAAAAGAATAACTTCGCATGGACTCCGGAATGCCAACATGCCCTCGAAGAGATAAAAGGTACTTATCGAGCTCGGCGCTGCTTCATACACCAAAAGTGGACGAGCATCTTTACATGTATTTAGCAGTATCTGAGATAACGGTAAGTGGAGTCTTGGTCCGAGAAGAACGAGGTACGCAATTCCCAATCTATTATGTTAGTAGAACCTTAGGTGAAGCCAAAACCATATATCCACACCTAGAAAAATTGGCGCTCGCTTTAATAAGCGCCTCTAGGAAAATAAAACTTGTCATGCCCCAACCTTGGGGAGCGCGAACGGTGCTCAACCGAGTGAACCCGCCGAGCAAGCCTACTAAACCTTTCCTACCCGACTCATTCATATTCTAAAAAGAGAACGCATCACCATTTGTTAATTAGAGGATAGATCAGTTTTAGAAATATACAGACGAAATACTAGATCACTCTTCCTCATATACATTATACCATAGCTAAGTTTCCAAAAGTACATTCGGTTTACAATCTAGTGGAAAAGAGTTTCAAAATACAACTTAATCCGATGACCACCCCGACACCCATACATGACCCACATAAACGTCTACGGAGCCTCTAAAGATACATGAGACAAACATGACAATGCCATTAACAAGGCCCCGGCTATATCTCAAAATGTGGTAACTTATACAAAAGAAGAACAACATATACCACACATGACCCAGGCTGTGAGGAGAAAGAGAGAGAGGGCACCACTATCAGCAATCAGCGCTATCTGCGATAGAACCACCTACATCCATTCAAAGATGTAGCTCCCCCGACAAAAGGGACGTTAGTACTGTCGAATAGCACTAGTATGTAAGGCAAACACAAATATTAGTAGAATGAACAATGAAATAAAAGGGAATGAAATAATAATAATCAAATAGTACTTCTCATAAATACAAAGAACACCAAGTAAGGATCACATAGCTTCCAATTCAGTCTTTCCATCTTTTTAGGTTAATAATTCTTAGTGCCAAGTGCCACAACTCATAATGCCACTGTGTTTTTACACGGAGTCCGGTCTTGGCCCGACCGGCTAAGTCATCCCAAGTGATACATATCCAAATTCATAATGGTAATCAATGACCCAGTATAATTTCCACCATGTGTACATCATGGCGTCCGATCTCGGCCCGATCGGCTAAGCCAACTTCTTGGGACATATCCACTTTCGATTGTTCATACAGTTCATATTTCCTTCCTATCTTTTATTACATATTTCTTGGCACTTGGAAATATTTTACAATTCGAGTCTTTTTCCCTTCTTATTCGTTCAAATGACATTTTCCTTCATATTGAAATACACCATCACATAGGGCATTGCACACATAAGGGAGGGAGCTCGGGGAATCATAATCACATTTTTAAAAGCATATTGACATGGTAAACATTCAGAACATCATAGAACATGAAGCTTTCAACTCAACATATTAAGACATTCACTCAAGTACGACCCGGCCAGGAATTTACACCAAATAACCAGATATCAGGAGCTCGATTCTAAGAAGAAGAGACTTAGCCATACATACCTTAATTGAGTTTATTTTAGAGCTTTTAGATGATCCCGATTTTTAGCAACTTCAATCTATTCTAACAATATAGCAAAATTGAACCCAAAATTAGGAGAACAGTCGCAATTTTAGCTCATTAGAGCATTTTGCCAATCACTAGGTGTGCATTAGTGTTCTTAGGCCTTTTATTAACCATACTACCATTCTTCCACATATTCTTAGTTTATTAACTCCCCTCCCATTCTAGGAATACATGCATGAAAGAAACTTACATCCCCCTCACTACATTTACTTCACTAATTATTCCTCTTTTCACTAGAACTTTGAATATGGAGGGTAGGGTATGGGTTCTTACCTTCAATCTACTCTTCAATCTTGTGGTCTTCTTGAAAGTCTTCAAGCATTTAGCATGAATGATGAATACTAGTGGATGAATGATCTCTCTCTTTCTAAGAACCCCTTTTCCTCACTCTATAATATCAGAAAAATGTGCTCAAAATGATGTGGGATATGCGTTTTTATCAAAATAGGGTGGGGTATAAAAATAAGAAAAATGGGTGCCCCGTCATAGGTATGCGGTCACATATGCGACCACATAATGGATATGCGGTCCGCAATGTGACCGCAGAAATGGCCTCCGGGAAGATGAATTTTCTGACTGAGTATGCGGCAACTATGCGGTCCGCATACCTGTTCTGCAGTCGCATAATGCACCACAGAACTCCCTTCGTGAAAACCCAAGAGAGGTTATGCGGCCAATATGCGGTCCGCGTATTGATTATGCGATCGCATAATCGACCGCAAAGCTGGCCTCAACTTTGTCCAGGTCTTCTACTTCACTCTGCGGTCGTTATGCGGTCTGCATAGTGATTATGCGGCCGCATAATAGGCCGCAGAAATGCACAAGTCTGAGAAACATTTTTCTTCTCAGTCTGCAGGGTACCGTTCAATCCAAAAAGTCCAAGAGGAATTCCTACTATAATAACGCAGGAATCTAACTGGCCACTACGAAACCCCGAGTTTTTGGTTAAGAATTTTACGGGTCCTTACAAAACCATATTTTCAATGCCATCAAATATGTGTTGTAACGACTTATCCACTTCAAAATATTTTGCACAAGCCCGATCTTTATGATCGGTTGGCCAAATAGGTTGTAGAAATCAGCGGGTACGATATTGAATATCGACCCCGAACAGCCATCAAGTCTCAAATCTTGGTTGACTTCGTGGCTGCCTTCACGCCGGCCCTCGTACCCGAGGTTGAAAGAGAACTCTTAATAAAATCGGGTACATCCTCGGGAGTCTGGACCCTCTATATGAATAGTGCTTCGAACGCAAAAGGATCTGGGCTAGGCATCATACTAAAACCAACCACAAGTAATGTAGTTAGACAATCTACCAGGACTACAAAATTGACTAACAATGAGGCCGAATATGAGGCATGATTGCAGGTCTCGAATTAGCTAAAAGCTTAAGAGCGAAGGTTATCGAGGCCAAGTGTGATTCCCTCCTCATGGTAAACCAAGTTAACAGGACCTTTGAAGTCCGAGAAAACCGAATGCGGAGATACTTGGATAAGCTATAGGTGACTCTTCATCGATTCAAGGAATGGACAGTGCAACATATACCTTGAGAACACAAGAGCGAGGCCGATGCCCTCGCAAACTGAGGGTCATCGGTCGAAGATGACGAACTCAATTCGGGGACTATCATACAACTCATGAGATCGATGATCGAAGAAGTTCATGTCGAGATAAACTCCACAAGTTTGACCTGGGATTGGAGAAACAAGTACATAGAGTATTTGAAGAACATAAATTTCCCTCATATCCAAAGGAATTGAGGGCCCTGAGCACAAAAGCAGCTCGATTATCTTGTCCGAAGATGGAACCTTACTCAGGAGGGCTTTCGACGGTCTGCTAGCAATATGTTTGGGACCAGGAGATACCGAATATGTTTTGAGGGAAATCCATGAAGGCACATACGGGAACCATTCAGGCGTTGAATCACTAGTTCGGAAGGTAATTAGAGCCGCTATTATTAGATTGATATGGAAAAAGATGCGAAGGAGTTTGTGCAAAAATGTGATAAATGTCAAAGACATGCACCGATGATTCATCAACCCGGGGAGATGTTGCATTCGATTTTATCGCCATGGTCGTTCATGAAGTGGGGGATGGACATCGTTGACCCTCTTCCATCGGCACCAGGTAAGGCCCAATTTATTTTGTTTATGACTGATTATTTCTCTAAATGAGTAGCACATGCATACCAAAATATCATAGAGAAGGAAGTCATTGATTTCATTTGAGACCACATCATATGTCGATTCGGAATACCATATGAAATTGCATGTGACAGCAGAAAATAGTTTATTGGCAACAAAGTGAATAAATTTCTCGAAGACCACAAGATCAAAAGGATCTTATCAACACCTTACCACCCTAGTGGGAATGGACAAACTTAATCGACCAACAAAATCATAATCCAAAACCTCAAGAAAAGGTTGACTGACGCCAAGGGGAAATAGAGAGAAATCCTCCCCGAAGTCCTTTGGGCATATCGCACAACATTGAAATCCAGTATCTGGGCCACCATGTTCTCTTTTGTTTATGGCGCCGAAGCTTTAATACTGGTCGAAGTCGGGGAACCAAGCATTAGATTCCGATATGCAACGAAGTAATAAAATGACGAGGCCATGAATACAAGATTGGAGCTACTAGATGAACGTCGTGAAGCCGCCTTTGTTCGATTGGATGTCCAGAAACAACGCATCGAAGGGTATTACAATCGAAGGGTGTCACGACCCGATTTCGGGGTCGTGATGGCACCTGTCATGGAACCAAGCAAGCCGCCACTTTTTTCTAAGCTAAATTCAATTTCTAGTAAAAATACAATTTTAACAAAATTATTGATAATACTAAGAGTCTGGAGTTTAAAAAAATAATATTTGAAACAAAAATTACAATTTCCAACCCCGAATCCGGTGTCACTCAGTCATGAGCTACTATAATATAAAAAAAAGAAAAGGAGAAATGGACAACATTGTCTCAAAATAAAGAATAACAGGTAGAATAAGAAAGAGAAGGCGAGATCGCGATCGTCAGCTGCTACCTCGACAACTTTGACAGCTGCTCAATATCCACTACCGGGTCCTGGTGTACCTGGGTCTGCACATAAGGTGCATGGGGTAACGTGAGTACACCAACTCAGAAGTAACGAACCCAAACTATGGGCTGAGAGGTAGTGACAGACTAAACCTCAATAATTAAATCATCAACGTACAAAATTTAGGCATGTTCACAGTTTATTAGAAAATAACAACAGAATATACTACATATACCTCTATATGTTCTACATGCCAATATGTCACACTGTGAAAATGCACATAGTGCTCACAACTCTCCCACATAAGTCCATTCAGTACTATCAATGGCTCTCAGGCCCAGGGAAGTTTCATCCCGGAATATGCATAAACATCGGTGACCATAGTCACTCCGTACTGAGGAAAAAGGTCAGTCCAGCCCCCACGGAGAAGATCCACCTCCGGAATACAATACTCGAACAATATCCATATCCAGGGAAGATCCATCCCTCACATAACATCCGTTTCGGACAAGATCCATGCCCAGGGAAGATCCATCCCTCAAATAACATCAACTTCGGACAAGATCCATGCCCAGGGAAGATCCATCCCTCATCATCAATGCGCTCACTGGGGGTCTAAAGACTCTGGAGGGGCCCTAGTGGCCCAAGAGCCATATCAAGACAACGAAGGCATGATTTAATATCGTTGCGGTGTGCAGTCCGATCTCATAACTGTCTCAATAGCAGGCTCTCAGCCTCACTCAGTCATTACTCTTCAGTTTCACTCACATGGATCACAGATGCCTCCATCAGCCCGACACAATGATAAGCATGCATATAATTAAAATACTGAGACTGAGATATGGAGTGGTATACTATAACAGGACTGGGTATATGGAATCAAATAATCACAAAATGAGATAGTAATATACGACCACTCGGGTCTCAGCATTTTTGGCGTGAAGCCTAGCATTTATACTTAACATGATTTCTAACAGGTTCACAATTACCACATTAATAGAAGCACAAATATCATCAGGGAATAATCACTAAGCGGTGCCATGGGATAAGCCAGGCCAAAAAAATACTCGGTGCACGCCCGTCACTTGGCATGTGTGTCACCTCAACAATAATCATAAATCATTTAGCTCGGGGTTTCGAACCCTCAGAACCAATTTTGGAAACGTTACTTACCTCAAAACCGGCTAAAATACTATTCCGCAGTGTATTTGCCTCTAAATTAGGACTCTGAGTGCTCCAAATATACCAAGTTCAGATTTTTATCATCAAATTTTGTTTAAGGAATGAATTCCAATTGAAAAGTACCAAATTTAGCTCAAAACCCGAAATTAGCCGAAACTCGACCCCTGGGCCCGCATCTCGGAACTCGACAAATTTTATACCAAAATGTTCTTCATCATCTCACGAGTCCGTACATATAAAGAACGCTAAAATTGGAGTTCGTTTGACCCCTCAAATCGACCCCTAAAGATCTCATAATCTCAAGCCCTAACCCCACCTTTTTCTACTGATTTTCATGAATTAAACACTGAGATTATGTTCCTTAATCACCTATAATCGAGTTTTAAGGTCCAAAATACTTACCTCTATGAAGAACACTGATTTTCCCTCTTCAAAATCGCCTCAAAAGCTTCTTCCCGTTCAACAATGGTGTTAAAATAGGTTATGGTCGCGAAGGGTTTAATTATATACTGCCCAGGTCCGGACACTATGCAATCGCGGCTCCACCTGTGCGTTCATGGTGAACAAAATTTACCAGGCCTTATTTAACCCTATGCGATCGCGGCCTCCTCTATGCGATCGCATAGAACAAATTTTCCAACAGCCTTCTCCAACTCTTCCGGATAACCTCTAGTATAATGGTCATAACCTTTTTTACATAACTCCAAATTACAATTGGCTTAAATTTTTGAAAACTAGACATCAAGTTCTACAACTTTCAGTTTTGGATCATCTTCAAATTCCTTATAGATTGTGAGTTAGAAGCTTCCAAAGTCGGGACAGTGCAGCCGAAATTTTACTCTGTGCGATGGCGGGAATCCTTGTGCCATCGCACAACACAACTAGATTTTTCCAAATTTTCTCTGTGCTAACGCATCCAAATCAATGCTATCGCACTGTACACTCCTGAAGCCAAAAATCGGCAACTAGAAATGACCCGAAACTCACCCGAGACCCTCGAGACCTCAACCAAAACATACCAACACATCCCACTACATCACACAAACTTAGTCGAGCCTTCGAATCACCAAAAACAACGCAAAAACACTAAATCACATCGAATTCAAACCTATGAACTTTGAAATTTGTAAATTCCACCAACGATGCCGAAACTATCCAAAACGCATCTGATTGACCTGAAATTTTACACACATATCCAAAATGACATTATGAACCTGTTCCAACTTCCGGAATTCCATTTCGACCCCGATAGCCTATTTTCCATTGCCGACCGGAAATCGCCAAAAACTAACTTTCGCCAATTCAAGCCTAATTCTACACCGGACATCACAAAAATATTCCGAACACACTCCTAAGTCCCAAATCACCTAACGAAGCTATCCGAGCCATAAAATCCGCATTCCGAGGCCGTTTACCAATAAGTCAACCCTCAGTTGACTTTTCCCATTTTAAGGCTATTTTTAACACTAAATGGCTAAATTCTCACCACAACTATTCCGATTCCGAGTCTACCAACTCTAACACATCAAGAACAGTATAAATAACCTATGACAAGTCAATAACAGTAATTTTTAATGCAAGTTCTACGTAACGACCGACTGGGTCGTTACATTCTCCCCCACTTAAATATACGTTCGTCCTCGAACGTGCCTAGAGTTGTTCCAAACACCACCAAAATTGTATGGTAACCTACCATGCACATATTCGGAGGTGATCCCACATTTCTCTACCCCATATAGATCTAATAGCATAACACAGTTGAAATTTCGAAATCCAATCTTGACCCATAAACCTTAGAACTACATTTTCACTTCTGAATCAATTTACAAGATCAAATTCCCACAACTATAAATTGAATAAGTCTGGGAATACTGTAACAAGCCATATACGCACCCTAGATGAAATCACATAATACACTGCGTGACTCAAACACCCATAGCGATAACTCCTAATCACAATAGCTGCTCAGAGCAACCCAATACCGGTACATAACCTCTTTTCAAGAAATGCCTCGCTCTTACACTTTCATATACTGCCGATGATGACAGAAACACGTAGAAACTAACAACCATTCGTCCGATCAGTCAGACATGAAGCTCCCCCTTCCCAAATAGGAATTATAGCAAATTTCTAAGCCGACTCCCGATATTTATCCTTCCAACTATGTTGTAGACAATTCTGACAATATTCATTCTAGGTCCAATGACCTCTTCTGACATGACACATCAATATAATTTGAAGCCATAGCCTGTACAACTCGTGCACTCAAGAACAATATCCCAACGTAATCAAATTATATAAAAGACTCACACGAGAGGACTATCCTGTCATTAAAAATTACCTTCACAACATCATGCTAAAATCCTGGCACACATCGTAAAAATTAAAACACACGAATCCAATACCAAAGGTCATACCCCTACATAACTCCGCTACACTGAGTGATCCCAACAAAATGCTAGTCCACATAAAATACTTCAAGCCATTAGTAGATATCATTTACTTAGTCATTTGAAACTGCCAATGCCGCCTAAGAATTTTGACCAACTAAACTGTGAACTCACACATGCAGACCTCGACTCTACACAACATACCGCATACACCATGCCATCCTATGATAAATATGGAAACTTCATAACCCCTTCCGAGCCACAAGCAACTACGTACCCAACTAGCCAAGAACTTACATTTGATCCCATCTAGAAGCAAAATCACTATACCTCTCATGCTCCTCACGCCAGTAGAAAATACACATCTCTAACCGTGGTAGAAACCATCAGGAACTATTTGAATCCCACTTGGACAACACCCAACCGTCAGAACTGAATCCTTCTAACTCAACCACGCTACGCAGGTCACCAACACCCAACAGCATTGCTAGGAAACACATGTAGAAAATTCATTACCTCATAAGCACCCAAAGAACTAACCGTATCCCTTACCACACCAACATCCAAGGGAGTAACCCACACCCCCTAGGCAACCAAGCAAACTCCTAAGTTACGCACATTACTTCCTTTACAAATAACAACTCAATCATGCAATGAGACTCATATCCCCATAGAGTATAATACAACCTGTATCCAGAATTTTTTTCCATTACTCGAGTCATTCTCAAATCCACCTCTACAGGTCATAATTGATCCACCAGTATACCCCAAACTGGAACCAATACAGCACATCATCGGGAAACCAACTAATCATTAGTAGACTCCCCCACTTGGCTCAAAGCCATAGATCAAAACAAACAGTAACTCACAATGCCCATACGCTATCACTGCCACAATACCGCAGTGGGATTCAATTAAATCCTTCATAAGCTCATATATAACTCAAACCATAAAACATCCCAAATCATCTCCAACCTCGCATTCACCATTGCAATAGCCGTGACAACTCCCACAAGTAATCTAAACTCAAATTGCAACATATATCAATTACTGGTAAAAGAGAACTTGCTACAAAACAACATAAGAGGTCTTCCCATACACTCACGACTCGAGGCCATATTCCAACTCCAGACAGAAGTCAAACACTCAAAGTCCTCACTACATATTTGGCCACTCCTTTTTTGTCACAATCAAGCAATATAAACACATCTCACTCTCAAATAACACTAACCACATGGTCATCTAGTCATCAAGTCTCGTCAATAAGGACACCAACGGACATATAAGTCCCCAATACATGTGCTTACACAAACGAAATCTCGGCACTCAAGCCACAGACAAAAATCCGTCCTCAAGTCCTCCAGACTGGCCCCAAACATACTAAAATCGCATCCCCTTCATGGAAGTCACAAGCCATCGGTGCACGGCCGATACCAAGCGCTCACGTGCGCGTTTGAATACATGAAAGGAGTTCAAAGAATTACGCTTCAGTTTGAATCAATGGATTCGCACGACAAGAGTTCGAGAATGTGAGATTTTTCCTAAAGGTTCTGCAACCTCTCAAAGATAAGTACAGACGTCTCCATACCGATCCGCAAGACTCTACTAAACCTACTCATGACTGGTGAGAACTATTTAACCTAGCGCTCTGATACCATCTTGTCACGACCCGATTTCAGGGCCGTGATGGCGCCTGTCGTGGAACTAGGCAAGCCGCCCCTTTGTTTCTAAGCCAAATTCAATTTCCAGTAAAAATATAATTTTAACGAAAGTATTGATAATACTAAGAGTCTGAAGTTTAAAAAAAATAATATTTGAAACAAAAATTACAATTTCCAACCTCGGATCTGGTGTCACTCAGTCATGAGCTACTATAACATAAAGCAAAGAAAAGGAGAAATGGACAACATTGTCTCAAAATAAAGAACAACAGGTAGAATAAGAAAGAGAAGGCGAGGTCGCAATCGCCAGCTGCTACCTCGACAACCCTGACAGCTGCTCAATATCCACTACCGGGTCCCGGTGTACCTGGGTCTGCACACAAGGTGTAGGGGGTAACGTGAGTACACCAGCTCAGAAGTAACGAACCCAAACTATGGGCTGAGAGGTAGTGAAGGACTAAACCTCAATAATTAAATCATCAGCGTACAAAATTTAGGCATGTTCACAGTTTATCAGAAAATAACAACAGAATATACTACATATACCTCCATATGTTCTACATGCCAACATGTCACAGTGTGAAAATGTACATAGTGCTCCCAACTCTCCCACAGAAGTCTACTCAGTACTATATATGGCTCTCAGGACTAGGGAAGTTCCATCCCAGAATATGCATAAACACCGGTGACCGTAGTCACTCCGTACTGAAGAAAAAAGCCAGTCATCCCCCACTGAGAAGATCCACCTCCGGAATACAACACTCGGACAATATCCATATCCAGGAAAGATCCATCCCTCACATAACATCAGCTTCGGAAAAGATCTATGCCCAGGGAAGATCCATCCCTCATATAACATCAGCTTCGGACAAGATCCATGCCCAGGGAAGATCCATCCCTCATCATTAATGCGCTCTCTGGGGGTCTAAAGACTCTGGAGGGGCCCTAGTGGCCCAAGAGCCATATCAAGACAACGAAGGCATGATTTAATATCGTTGCGGTGTGCAGTCCGATCTCATAACTGTCTCAATAACAGGCTCTCGGCCTCACTCAGTCATTACTCTTCAGTCTCACTCACATGGATCACAGATGCCTCTATCAGCCCGACACAATGATAAGTATGCATATAATTAACAATATTGAGATTGAAATATGAAGTGGTATGCTATAACAGGACTTAGTATATGGAATCAAATAATCACAAAATGAGACAGTAATATATGACCACTCGGGTCTCAGCATTTTCGATGTGAAGTCTAGCATTTATACTTAACATGATTTCTAACAGGTTCACAATTACCACATTAACAGAAGCACATATATCATCAGGGAATAATCACTAAGTTGTGCCATGGGATAAGCCAGGCCACAAATACTCAGTGCACGCCCGCACACCCGTCACTTGGCATGTGCGTCACCTCAACAATAGTCATAAATAATTTAGCTCGGGGTTTCGAACCCTCAGAACCAAGTTTGGAAACATTACTTACCTCAAAACCGGCTAAAATACTATTCCACAGTGCCTTTGCTTCTAAATTCGGCCTCTCAGTGCTCCAAATCTACCAAGTTCATATTTTTATCATCAAATTATGCTTAAGGAATGAATTCCGATTGAAAAGTACCAAATTTAGCTCAAAACCCGAAATTAGCCAAAACCCGAACCCCGGTCCCGCATCTTGGAACTCAACAAATTTTATACCAAAATGTTCTTCATCATCTCACGAGTCCGTACATATAAATAACGCTAAAATCAGAGTTCGTTTGACCCCTCAAATTAACCCCTAAAGGTATCATAATCTCAAGCCCTAACCCCACCTTTTTCTACTGATTTTCATGAATTAAACACTGAGATTATGTTCCTTAATCACCTATAATCGAGTTTTAAGGTCCAAAATACTTACCTCTATGAAGAACACTGATTTTCCCTCTTCAAAATCGCCTCAAAAGCTTCTTCTCATTCAAAAATGGTGTTAAAATAGGTTATGGTCGCGGAAGGGTTTAATTATATACTGCCCAGGTACGGACACTGTGAAATCGTGGCTCCACCTGTGCGTTCATGGTGAACAAAATTTACTAGGCCTTATTTAACCCTATGCGATTGCGGCCTCCTCTATGCGATCGCATAGAACAAATTTTCCAACAGCCTTCTCCAACTCTTTCGGATAACCTCTAGTATAATGTTCATAACCTTTTTTAAATAACTCCAAATTACAATTGGCTTAACTTTTTGAAAACTAGACATTAAATTCTACAACTTTTAGTTTTGGATCATCCTCAAATTCCTTATAGATTGTGAGTTAGAAGCCTCCAAAATCGGGACATTGCAGCCGAAGTTTTACTCTGTGCGATCGCAGGAATCCTTGTGGGATCGAACAACACAACTAGATTTTTCCAAATTATCTCTGTGCTAACACATCCAAATCAATGCTATCGCACTGTACACTCCTGAAGCCAAAAACCAGCAACTAGAAATGGCCTAGAAATGACCCGAAACCACCTGAAACTCATCCGAGACCCTCGAGACCTCAACCAAAACATACCAACACATCCCATAACATCACACAAACTTAGTCGACCCTTCGAATCACCAAAAACAACGCAAAAACACTAAACATCGAATTCAAGCCTATGAAGTTTGAAATTTCTAAATTCCACCAACGATGCCGAAACTATCCAAAACGCATCCGATTGACCTGGAATTTTGCACACATATCCAAAATGACATTATGAACCTGTTCCAACTTCCGGAATTCCATTCCAACCCCGATAGCCTGTTTTCCACTGCCGACTGGAAATCGCCAAAAACTAACTTTCGCCAATTCAAGCCTAATTCTACACCGGACATCACAAAAATATTCCGAACACACTCCTAAGTCCTAAAAAATCACCTAACGAATCTATCCGAGCCATAAAATCCGCATTCCGAGGAGGTTTACCAATAAGTCAACCCTCAATTGACTTTTCCCATTTTAAGGCTATTTTAAAGACTAAATGGATAAATTCTCACCACAACCATTCTGATTCCGAGCCTACCAACTCTAACACATCAATAACAGTATAACCAATCTATGACAAGTCAATAACAGTAATTTTTAATGCAAGTTCTACGTAACGACCGACCGGGTCGTTACAAAAGGCCAACCTTCGATATTTCAATGTCAGGGACTTGGTGCTGAGGAAGTTCATGTTAAACACCCGAAATCCAAATGAAGGAAAATTGGGTCCGAACTGGGAAGGCCCGTACCAGATTCTCGAGATCACAGGTAAGAGGTCCTATAAGCTCAAAAGGATGGAGAACAGCTATCAAACAATTGGAACGTAACTCATCACAAACGATATTACTGTTGAGGTACGACCCCATTTCAATTCTTTCTATTTTTTGCTAACACTTGCAAGTCATCGACGAAGAACTACACGAAGCCTTTAGGTCTGAAAGCACGCGTTGCACTCTTTTTCCCTTGAACCTTTTTTTCCCAATTGGGTTTTTCGACAAGGTTTTTAACGAGGAAACAATTAATCATGCTAACCTAGAATCAAGCCGGATTAGGAATCGGCATCGAAGAACAATTCAACAGTATCTGAGGCTCCTTTGCAATCAACCTCGAATACTGGGGGCATTGCCCTTGAATGCCAACTTTGTTGCGAGGAAATTACTTCATAATAGCGGGGTCTCGATAGGTGAAATTTTTGTAAGGTCCAAACGGTCAAAGGAACCGTGCCCACATAGGTCACTCGAGCCCTGGCACAAGACATGTACGCATATGTATTCATTTTTCACAAGAATAAAGAGAAGTATGTTTCCTTGCCATTATCTCATGTCTTAAAAAAATTCTACTTTGCAATTCCGTACTTTCGATATATTATATGAAAATGAGCTCAAGGGCCGATCATAACCAGAGTTTGCATAATCACCCCCACACTCGGGGACTGATGTTTGAAAAATAAATTCGAACAAATCGAACTACTAAGCATCGAGAGCACAAGGCCTTTTAGGCAACCCTCGAATTCTAAAGGCCACGACCATACCTACTCGGGGACTGTTATCTTAGGCAATCCTGGATAACTCGAGGAAGCAAGTTCACTAGGCTATACCGGAACTAAAAGTCTACGGCCGGTTTAACACGGTTCGGAGACGTCCGAAATCTGTAACAAAAATAGGCCTTCGAAAAAGAAAAAATTCTTTTACAACTGGTTCTAAAGGCTACCCTCGGCAGAATCTTAAAACATAAGATATTTTCTGAAAAAACTTTGGTAACTTCGAACTCCGATAACGCCTTAACCAGAAAGGCAATAAAGACAAGGTTTTATTTGAACCCTCGAACGCAACATTATTATTTCATGCTAAGGCATTCCAACCTTTGTAAATACGAATGATTAAGCAAAGGGCAAAATTTTTGAAAGCCGAAAAGGGTATAGAGCTATATATATATATATATATATATATATATATATATATATATATATATATATATATATATATACACAAAGGCCAGATCGGCCAAATACGAAAATATAAAGGACTAAGGGCTACTTTTACTCTGAATTTAAGGGATCGTTCTTTCTCAACTAGAAGGCCTAAGGGCAACCTCATTTCGAGTTCGAGCAGGCCCTCGCCCGATCATAAAGCCTAAAGGCTATTTTGTTTCGATTTCAAACAAATCGTCTCAGACCTTAGAGTACAACTTCGTGATTTTGTAAGACGCTTTGACCTTTGCAAGAGGGAAGAAAAGTTTTATATATACATAAGAAGTCATTTACAAAGGCAACACGGCCTGATGGAAGTTCTTTACAAAAGCCAAAACGGCCTCGATAGAGACACAAAATATGTGAAATCTTAAGAAGCCTAGTCATCTCCGAGAGCAACATCTTCACCCTCAGGGCCTTCTCCACTTTCAGATCCGCTTAGGCTCTCAGAATCATCGTCATCAAGATAATCTAACCCCCTGGCTTCTACTTCAAGCTCCTTAGCGCTCTCGATCTCGACTGTAAGATCGAAGCCACATGCATGAATCTCCTCAAGAGTTTCCCTTCGAGATTGGAATTTGGCATGCTCAGCGATCCAATTTTCTCGAACCTGAGCAACCTCAACGACTTCCTTTGCTCGGACCTAAGAAGCTTCGGCATTGGCCCTGTAAATAGCCACCACTGCATAACATTGGCCTTGGTCGCTTCGACCTCCGATTTGGCCTCTTCAAGCTTTGTGACCAGCTTCTCCCGATCAGAGATTGTTAAACCCAACTGAGACTAGAGTTCCTCGATTTTCTTGGCTTGCACCGAGGTTTTCTCTTTCATGCTTCAGAGTTGGTTTCCAACCGAGGCCAGTTGGGATCGAGTAATCTCCTTTTCTGAGGTAAGGCGATCCATATTTTTCTTCCATTTCCCGGCCTCAATATTCACTGTGTCTACCTTCTCACGGAGTTGCCCGATCACATCAAGATTTTGTTGGACCTGTGGGTTCGAACCATTATCCATCATGCTCGAGTCAATGTCACTAACTTCAAATATTCTTCTTACCTGCTCGGAGACACTTCTAGCTCGGCACGAATGCCTTTGGCTTCCTCTTCTCTTTGCTCGCTGAGAAGATTGAAGGCATCTTTTTCCTCAGAAAGCCTCATGATGAAGCACTCAATCCTGCAAACATAGAAAAAGGAGTTATATAAAGGGAGAAAAGTATAAGTATAAAAATTGACATCAACAAGGGAATCTGGGATTACCCGGTTTAAAGCTTGTTGGGCTTCGTCGAAAAGATAGGGTGCTTCCACCTCATCCATCTTGTCTTGGTATTATTCTATGACCAAGCATCAGAGATAGCTAGCCAACCACATGGGGGCAGAAAGAACCCGAGCATCCTCCTGGACCGAGATGATAATTGATCGCTTACGCTCGGATTGACACTGGGGACCGGAAACTGATTGGTCAGTTTAAAGCTCGATGAAGCCTCACTCGAGCTCTTGCTCGGTACCTCCAAGTCACTCAGACCGGTGATATATTCCACTCAAACAAAATAACCACGGAAAGGTTCTTCTGCTCCATGGACCCCTTCCCCGTGGCAAGTCTCCGCCGCCTGAGCTTCATGTATCATCGACTCAGTGAATGAAGGAAATGAGGGGGAATCTCCGATTTTTATCACCTCGAGTAAATCTTTAGGGGCACTGCCTTCACCTCGAGGGGGATCGAGCGTGGTCTCAGCACCAATATCAACCGCCTCCTCGGCAGCCTCCTCACCTCGAGGTGAAGCGTCTTCAACTTTTTCTGGTTCGGGGACTTCGATCGAGGTTTTCCCCCAATCTCATCGAATCGAGGAAGAGCGGTTTCAACCCTCGCCGGCTCAGTAGTTCCACGAATCTCGGTGTCATCTTGCACACGTGACACCAACTCGGAATCTTCTTTTTATTCTCCATCCCTTAGCCGTTGGACCGACTCCAAAGTCAGAGAGATGATGTTCCCCTTGGGTTTACAGGCTGCTCACTTTTTGGGTTTCTGCCCCTCGGAGTTCGAAGCCCTTTTCCTCTTCTTCTCCTTCACCGGCTTCGAGACAGATGGTGGAATTTCTTCATCACCAGACGGGGGGCCTCATCGTCACATCCTTCCCGAGACCTACAAAAGAAGAAAAATGAGTAAGCTCAGGAAAATATTCGAATTGTGGTTAAATCATTAAGTCAGGAAGAAAAACTTTTACCGTGACTACTAGCCTCCCACCGACCCTTCAACAAATCGCGCCATACGTGCTCAACATGTGTCAACTGCGATACCATGCTCCTGACCCAGTTCTCAAGCTGGGGAACCGCACCTGGTATCCAGGCAACGACTGCATCAAGTAAAACATTGATAAGAAATGGTGAAAAATGAAGACAATAATTAGAAATTAAGGATGGAATTATACTTACGGTCATATTCCATTTCTTAAGAAATGACATACTCTCAGCCAGGATCAAGTCCGAGGTCTTCACTCAAACAAATAGGTCCATCCATCCCCGGTCTTTGTCCTCATCTATGCTCGAGAAAGGTGCCCTGATGGCCCGACGTTGAAGATTTATTAGTCCTCCTCGATAGAGTTGGGGACTATACAGGCGCATGAGGTGATCGAGGGTGAAGGGAAGCCCATCGATTTTGCTTACAAAGAAACGAAGAAATATCACTATCCTCCAGAAAGAGGGTGAATTTGACCGAGGGTCACCTCGTATTTCTTGAAAAAGTCTATGATAATTAGATCCAAGAGACCCAACATGAAAGGGTAAGTGTAAACACTTAGGAACCCTTCCACGTGGGTGGTGATTGCTTCTTCTAGAGCAGGCACCACCGCATATTTATCACCCCAGTTGCAATCTTTTTTAACCTGGGAGAGGAGGTTATTGGGTATCGAGCATATATATCTTGATACCGGATCGCATCGGCCCAGAACTGAGGAAGTCTTTTCAATATTGAAGTCAGAATCGATGACACACCCTCCTGGGAAGAACTCTTCGGGGCGAGGCTCCGTCGCTGGTTCCTCGCCGGCCGGTCGGGACGAGGAAGCAGTTTCTTTTTGCGGAACAGTTTTTGATGTTTTAGACATTTAATTTTTATGGGCAAATAAGAACAAAAATTGAAAGGGAATACTTGGTATTTTGGGGTAGAACAAGCAAGGAAACTCAAAAAGATCTGAAAATATAGAGCTTTGAAGAAGGCAAAGGACTCTGAAGATTAGAGTGAAAGAGACTTGAAAGTAAAGTTTGAAAAAATGAAGAAGGAGAGTATTTATGATTTCAAAATGATGCTTCAAAGCCGGTAATGGCCGAGCATCGACTGACACGTATTAAATGCTTGGAAAACTGCATTGATGAGACGTTTCGGTTACCTCTGCTGCATATATCATGATTCTTACGTCATGATGTACCGAGGTAAAGATCGAAGGCTTAAATCGTTTCTTGTCATTACTTTCCAGAAAACGAGCGGACTATCTGTATACGGTCAAAATCGGGCTTGCCCTTTTCGTATGATTAATCGGGACCGGGGCGGCAAGCCAAGGTTCGACCCCATGTCATATTGGACCATGACGCGAAGTTAGATTGCCAAGCTCGTGACTCAGGGACTGATCGAGATCGAGATCAACCAAGATCAAGACCGAGCGGGACAGAGATCGAGCAAGATCGAGGGAAGCCTTCTGAGCCAAATAACAGAAAGCCAAAATATCTGCGATCAGGCGAAGATCACGGCGAAAATCTTGGCACGTATCAAGTCGTGACCGGTTAATTATTCAATCATGAGATTTCTTACTGTATTTAGAACTGTACCATAAGTAGAACTCCTATACTATATAAAGGGGAGGCGGTCTAATCATTTGTAGGGACTTCAGATTAACACTATTCAAAGAAATATACTACATTCTTCTCTTAAGCTTTTAATATTCTGTTGCTCAGTTCATATTTTTCAATAGCATACCAGTTTGGTTCGAGGGCGACCTAGCTCGAGGTCCAAAGCTGCACGTTACATTTGGTTTGCTTTATTTATATTTACAGTCAATTTCTAATATTAATTTAAACATTTTCTCAATTTGTGCCAAGTAAAATCGCTTATCCTTAAAACCACTTATAAATTTAATTGTTATTCATTTTAAGGGTGTACAAGTAGTTTTTTTATTCACCGAATTGGAACTACTTTGTTCAGTTGGAGGCTTGAAAGATGTAAACACCCTTCCTAGGAAGTAGTTATATGTTTTAAGTGCTCTTTAGATGTTATAGTTTTATTTGTGTATGATAATGTATTCACAATTTATTCCACAAAAAAAAGAATATAGGAAACAAAAGATAACAAAAAAGTAGTCCATACTCAAACTAGTAATATTTTTTTGTAATGAATTTAATGACTTTTAGTTCTTAAATTTTAGTTAGTTTTTAATGTTTAACTAATTAACATCACATATAATTATAAATTTATATGAAAATGAAATTGTTAAGACACCTTTGTCAGTAGATGATTCAGGAGTATGATAAAGATGATGTGTTGGTATTGGATATGTCATAAGCAGATGAAAGTATTTTTTATTAGTTTATTTTTATTATACTTTTAATGAATAAAATATTGTCCTCCTTTTTTATGTTTGTTAGTAATCTATTAGACTAATGTCAAAATGTTTTATAAAAACTTTATGCCCAACAAGATGTTTTTTGGCTTTTTTCATATACATATATATATATAATAGTGGCCCGTGGCCCACGTAACTGGTTTAGGTTGAGCATTCTAAGGTCCATCAATACGGTGGATTGGCCAACCTGTGAAATGCCAAGGCCCGCATATATTGGGCTAGGCTAGGGCCGAGCGTCCATACTGACAACTCTACATTTGAAGTTATAGCAAAATGGTATGGGCTAGTCAGTTTTCGGATTGGTCATTCAAAAATAATCGCGTTTGCAAAGTCTTTGAAAAATAACTACTATTTTGCTGCAACACAAAAAGTTCCAGCATAATATTGGGTGCATCTGTGTATGAACTTCCATCATATTATGATGGAACTCCAACACGCGGAAAGGTCCAGCATAATATATCGGAGATTGGAGCACATGTGTATGAACTTCCAACATATTATGCTGGACCGATATATTATACTGGAACTCCAGTAATATACTGGTTTATACTGGAATTCCAGTATAATATACTGGTTTATACTGGAATTCCAGTATATTAAGCTTGAATATTTTTCGAATTTTGAACAGTGTTTTCGTTCAAATTTATCTTTATATGAAAAGTGGCTAAATTTCGATTACTTTTGAAACTGTGACTATTTTTGAATGACCACTTGTAAATCTAGCTATTTTTAAACGGAGAACCCAAATTCTTCAATGAAGTAACCAAAAACTAAAGGACGAAAGTAGACTATCCACAAACAATTAATACAAGCCTTTGAAACAAAATGAATAGCAGCCAAACCAGCTAGCTATATTGATTCACGGAACTTAATTACAAATAACTGAAAATTGCAATGAAACAGTAAAGGATAACTGAGAGATAACATGGAAGGATGAGCAGACAGAAATACACCAAAGAAGAAGGAGATGAGAAGCTTAAACAAAAAGAAAAGTACATAGCTTTTCATATAACATTTTCCTAACCTTTAACACCCAAACGATAGCCTCTTTTATTCACTTAGTCACATGCTTCCTTAACCTGGATCCTAGACAAATTTCGTGTTGGTCTTTCAAAATCTTGCACCTCTTCGCGATTAGCCCCCGGCCCAACAGCCTCTGTCCAAATATCTAGCCCATACACATTATTTAATTTATCTTGGTTCACAATCGCCTTCATATTGTAACATCTTTCAACAATCTAAAAACTCCATTCTTCTTTTGGTAGAGGATTAAGCAAAGCCATAAAATTAAAACCATGAAAACAAGCTATCATCATTATTAAAAAGGAAATTAAAAAAAATTATGGAAGCCTAATGGAAGCTGAGATTTATCTCATAGAAGTAAAACTAGCTATTCCATAATCAAACACTATTTAATTTGCTTACCCTATCTAAAAATTTACAACCAGAAAAAACTATATTTGTTGGCTATGGTAGCTATATATAATCCCAAGCCACTTTCTTACAACTAAGTTGCCTTGGCTCTTAGTCAATCTACTTCTTCAGTCACTCTAACAGTTTTAACCCCAATTTTTTAAGAAGATTTTGAGAAAATTGTATCATAGGAAGAATTGTTTAGTTCTCCAAATAGTAACAGTGTTACACAAAATAGGACGAAAGGAGTAGTACAACCTTTTTGCCTCTTAAATTATCTAGGGATTGTTACATAATTAGCCGGTTAAATTCAGCGTTTACTTTTTCGAGCCAGTAAATATGGCATATATATATATATTAGTTAGACACAATTATACATATATTATATATAAATTATATATATGTCGGTTTTTTTAGTTTAAGATCTTAGGTGTGCGACTATTTGAATTAAGCGTTAACTCTAAGATTTGGGTATGGAACTTTAGAATCATATTTGCGTGATGGGCCAAATACATGGTAGACAAATTGGGTCTTCGTTATGAATGGATCTGGGTGGCTCAACCAGATATACAAGGAAATCAGATCCATGACACTTAACCAACTTCACACAGTAATCAAGTTCTCGTATCAAATTCAGAGGCGAATGCAGCGTCGCGATATCGAGTTCATCTAAACCAAATATATTTGATGCATAGCACAAATTTATGTGTATAAATTCATTAAAATTGCTATAACTAGTAGGTCTTACCCATAATTGTCAAATACAATAAGTTCAAGTAGAAATGACATCAGGTAGCCACTATAAAAGGTTGCTATTCAAAAATTAGCCAGTGCGTCCTGAATTTTAGTTTTTCAGAACAAAATTTAGGACAAAAATATTATGAACTTAAGATTTTTAGTTTAAAAATTCAGGACTAAATAAATACTAGCTAATCTCTAAATAGCATCACTGATAATGGCTATATGCGCACTTGCCCTAAGTTTAATGTTAAGAGCCTTAAAAATTGAAGCGAGAACTAACATCCTGGATCCACCTCCAATCAAATTAGACAAGGATTTTATCATGTTATAATACAACCAAATAACTTTAATCCTGTATTATAATTAAATAGAGAAAATAGAGGCTAAACTTTAAAACATGTACGACAACATTGATCATAAAGGCCATGTTACAAACTTAGTGGTACGTCAGAGCCTCGGCTGTCACATTGCAAAAAAAAAAAAAAAAAAAAAAAAAACAAATACAACTACGAAATTTCCCACATTATTATTAACGTTTGCAATGGATTCATTCATAAAAACCTCATGTGATTGCCTCTCTGTGTTTCTTCATTACCATTTTGCGTGAAGACAAAACAAACTTCACGTGCTAGTTCCACTTCACCTCCTTCAATTATGGAATTATATAGGAAATAGGATGTTCCATTGGCAGACACCCTTCGTGAGTTTATATCATTATATTCTGTGAAAACCAAATATTTATTAGGCTGCTTTTCTTGTTTACATTTAATATTTATTTTGACATTCTAGCACCTCAAATCACATAAAATTAAACATTTCTTTTTTGTTTCATATTTAGTGTTTGGACACAGTATAATTTCTTGAAGAAGTTCGAGATTAGAGCTTAATCTAACCTAATAGAAAATTGTGTTGAACCAATGTTATGTTAGAAAAATAGTAGATATGATATCTCAAAAGGAAGTGTCCAAATTCATTTCTGAAACTGACTAGATTTATTTTGTCGGACATTTAGTGTCTTTATTATTTCATATCATAAAGGGTCATTATTCCATATTTGTAACTGTTGGACCATTACTCACCCATTATAACATCTTGATTTCCTTCGCTTATACATATTCTTTTGTGGTAGAGACTAAGTATGTAGAAAACACTCTCCTTCCTTTTGCTTCATATTCTACCTAGAATAAATCTTTGTTAGTTTCTGCTTCTAGTTTTATACTAGCAGAGTTTGTTAAATCCTGGGGATACATTCAAATCGGGTGAAATATCCTTAAGAACAGTATCCTTGACACGCCTCAAGCTAATTTTTATTCTCCATAACCAATATTTTTTCAACAATCTTAAGGATATTTCCGTATTCTTTTGCTATAGAGAATCAAATTTGACGATGTACAAGTTGTTCTAGTTTTGAAAATGGGATATGTACTTCACGTTTGCACAATGGTCTCAAGGAGAATATCACTTTGCATTCAAAATATTTTTGTAGGCTGCAAAATGTTAATCAAGTCGATAAGCATTCTAGTGGTGAAATTCAAAGTATTATCGTTCCCTAACTTATATATTTCTCACCAATGTTCAAAGGATTCTACTGGATTTTAAAGATAGTAACATTTTTCTCTTGCCATGTTTTTGTGAGCACAATATTATAAAATTTGGTGTAAGTTTGGTTTTGTTTTATGATGTCATGTGCATTTGGTGTACATGTGTTTAAGTGATTTTCCGTGAATAAATATTATTAATATTGGTATTATATATCGTTGTTGTTGATCTACTTTAGTATGCTCTTTTGGCAAGTTGTTATTTCAATTTTGTATATAATCGCATTATGAAGATCAAAATGTACCACAAAATTAATGTATGCTTTTTCTAGTATTTGAATGCGCCTAAGCCTGCATAAATATAGACTTCTACTGTTATTCATTTTCAAAATCTTGATAGCTCTAAGATAGTGGGTTTAAATTGATTCTTCAATTTCAACAAATTTGAGTTTTGAATTTGGAGTGTTATAAATAGATTTCTATACCCAAATCATATAGGTTCTTTGTTAATTCTATGAGAATCAAAGAGTGAATAATTTACTATACATGATATTCATTCATGTCAAATAGAATTTGACAGGTCTTTTTTATGGAAGAGAAGGTGATGATTAATGTGTTGATTTTATAAATCTCCTCTCATTATATTCAAATGTTTTACATATATTTGCTAAAGCATTTCACAATATATTTAACAGTTTTTAGAGCTCTTGAATTTTGATGAATTTGTATTTATCTTTACAAATAATTTATATCTATCGAATTATCTTAATTAGTGAGCCATGATTTCAAGGAATTCGGGTTGAGTAGATGTGTTCCTAAATCATCGCAAGTCTCCTCCGTATTAGTTTGATAGAAATCATATATAAGATAATACCGTCGTGTTAAACAGAATTTGCTAGATTAATATAAATTGGATGGTTCAATTCAGCAATGATTAACTATGTAATAAGAATCATGAAGGGTAAACTCTGCAAAGTTTTTTGCAAATTAATATGCGTGAAATACAATATAGGTCATGTTCTTTATGGCATATGTTACTTCTTTTGGTTCCTTGATGAAATACTGATAATTTCATGGCATATATTAACAAGACGTGAGTAGAAATAATCATGAGATAAGATTTTTATGTTCTTCTGAATCTAATTGTATAGATGGAATATGACTTTTAAATTAATTAATGAGTTGCATAGTCTATGTGATAATCATTAGGTGAAGTTATATTATTAGTTTATTACTTATAAAGTAGAACTCTTTATGAGTTGTGAAAAGGTTATCTCATTAACTTGAAATTTTCGAAAATGTGGGAACAAAGTGTCCTGAGTTATATAGTCTGATCCTAAGAAGAAAAAATGTGAGAAAAAAGATTTATTAATGTTATAATGATGCCATACAAAATTGAGATTTTTTGTGGCAAAAATTTGTATTGGAAGATCAAATATACGTTGTATTTCTGGCTCTGAAAAGTTATGTTGCTTCGGGTCTTTTAGTCATTGGGGTGAAGAAATTATTGAATTATGATCTGTTTCTCCTGATTTGAGATATTTCTGTAGAAGTTAAAGTTTCTTCTATATTACGAAAATTTTACTTTGGTACTGTGGAAGATACAAAAAAAAAAGTTTTTATGTGTTGAAATATATTTCAAAAGACACTTGTACAGAAGTCAAGTTTTATTTCATTTGGGATAATTTTATAACTTACTTGAGAAGTACTATGAGTTAGTATTTTATATGTGAATTTTTCACTATGTTAGAAGGATACAGTGATGATATTGAATCTCTGATTCACATGAGAGATTCAAAAGGTGATTGTGTGATCACCTTTTGGTGGGTGTTGTGGTATTAAAAGTGCCTGAAAGTGAGGTTGATTAAGAAACCTCTTGGTGAGTTAAACTGACAAGAGTTATGTCGATGAATTGTGATTGCCAAGGCGCAATAACCATTGTAAGAAAATAAATCTTTCAATTGAAAGAGTGGACACACTTTTTTAAAGATATAATGTCATAAAGCAATTGCTTAGAGAGAGAAATATTTATACATATTATGTGTAGTCAAAAGAGGATTTGGTCGATCCTTTGACTTATAAGTGAAACATCGAGGGGTTGAGACTTTTGCCAATTTGAGATGTATAAACAATAATGGTAATCCAACCTATGTGATTGGATATCCCATGAAGTAGGTTCATATGGGTAATAACAAGTCATTAGTTGATCAAATATGCACTATCAAATTATGTCTCTTCCTATGGTGTGTGTATATAGTACAAAACTGCAAGGAATGTGAGGCCGAGTTATTAAACTCTTAATCCAATAATACATAGTCTATATAGGTGATGTATTGCGCTGCAGAAAACACTTGATGGACGGACCTATATGACTATGGAGTGGGGCCGCTCCTATGAAATTTGCTGCAAAATTTCTAGAGCACTCATGAAAATCAGGCGCGCGCATGGACTTTTAGCGCAAAACCGCAATAACGAGAAAGATTGTGCGAGTATAATGTGATAGATAAGACCTAGGCTAACAAAAAAAAATTATTTCATAGAAGTTCTAAACTTCACCAATTGTTTTGTAAGCTTAATCTTATTTTTTTCTAGGTCTGGTTCATAATCTACGAGACACCAAATAAGATGCATTGTACTCATATGTAGAATATCAGCAAAATATTCTATCCTTCTATCCCTTTTGAGATATGTGGGGAATTGTTAGAAAAATAATAGATATAGTATCTCAAAAGAAGGTGTCCGGATTCATATTTCTAAAACTGTCTAGATTCATTTTGTTAGACATTTAGTGTCTTTATTATTTCATGTCATAATGGATCATTATTCCATATTTGTAACTGTTGGACCATTACTCACCAATTATAACATCTTGATTTCCTTCACTTATACACATCCTTTTATGGTAGAGACTAAGTATGTAGAAAACACTCACCTTCCTTTTGCTGGATATTCTAACAAGAATAAATCTTTGTTAGTTTCTGCTCCTAGTTTTATACTAGAAGAATTTATTAAATCCTGGAGAATACACTCAATCCGAATAAAATATCCTTAAAAATAATGTCCTTGACACGCTTCAAGCTAATTCTTATCCTCCATAACCAATCTTTTTGCAACATGTTATGTATTCAATAAATCAAGAGTATGGGGAAAATAAAAGGAATACCGGGGAGGGGGACTATCAACTACGAAAAAATATAATATAAACAATACTCCTATTATATTATCATGACATTTTCAAAGTAAATCATAGCATAAATATAAGTATTTTCGTAAGAGATTTAAATTGAAAATGAAGGTAAATGAAGGGTATGCCCGTGCATATTCCAATAAAGTTAAATGTGTTATGAAAATATTATTATGAATGTTCATTTATTACTCTGTTGTAGATAATCTTCCTGAAGAAGATTATCCATTTAGTATCCATTGAAGTTTATCTACAAGCAGCTGATGCAGACAGGTTACAAGCAACTCAATGAAATGACTTACAGCAGCTTTTTATTAAACAAGTAGGTTGCGAGCAGCTCATGCAGGCAGCTTACAAGCAACTCAAGAAAAGCTGCACAAGTGCTTCCTTTCTTCTATAAATAGAGAAAATTTTAGTTCATTATGTACATAAATCTGAAGTTGAGTAATATATCAATCACTCTATATTTGTCTTCAGTTTATTTACTTTACAGTTTTTATTTTATAACAAAATTAATGCCGGCGACTTTTCAGGCAACTATTCTTTTCACTTCTCACAACATTAACGTAAATTAATGAAACAAAAAAGGGTCAAAATTTTCTTGTACTATTAAATATTATTTAAAAGTATCTTTCGTTATACTATTTGGTCAATTATGTCCCTACCGTTATACTTCTGTTCAAAGTATCCTCAATTTTACACAATATTTAATAGTGCAGGAGCAATTTGACCTTCTCCATTATTGAAATAAAAAGAATAGAAAAACTCTCAGTAACTTTCCGGAGGATATGTCGCTTTCTATCAAGTATTGTTGGATTTTATTTAATAAACGTCAAAATACAAACTGTATTATTGACTGAAGGAAGTGAACAACATTAGTTATATATGTACTCGGGAATTGAAATTCCATAATCTAACACCTAGTCAAATGTGGAAAACATGACACCCGCATGGTTAATGACTAGCAAATTAAAATTGCAAATTTAACAAAGGCAAATCGCTTAGTTTCCGCTGGCTTATGTTTTCTATTAATTAATTTCTCCTTCGTTTGAATATAAAATTTCTAGTACCTCCCAATGCCAATATGAAACCATTAATTACTTCAGTGTGAGTGCTCAAGAATCAAAAAGTTGGTACAACAGAAACATAGAAGAGATGGTCATCCTTTTTGCTATGAGAATACTTTCTAGACAAATATCAATTGCTGATAGACATTAGTACTTTTTCCCCCTCTATTTTAGTGCTTGATATTTGGCGGATGTATGTTAGGTGGCAGGTGTTAGCCCCTCGGCTTGATTGATCGAACATGGTATAGGCGTAACAAGGGATTTACATGATGGACCTCGGCACGACCCTATGATGACTATGGCATCATGTTCACAAGGTTGTCCGACATTGACAGGTGTTGATGGACATGGACTGTGGCACGACAACATGTGGCTAACGTACCAAGGCGTGGCACGACCATGGCATTGGCGTGGACATGGCAAGGAAAAGACAACGGCCAGCAGAAGCATAACAAAAGCTGGAAAAACTAAAACAAGTTAAGGCAGGGCGTGACAAGGGAGATGGGTGTGGGCAAGGCAGTGTCATGGTCGAGCTGGACTAGCGGCAGTGGCAGACATGCGCACAGAGGCATGCTGCACGAGGGCTTGGCACGAATACATGACAGAGTTTTCCTGTTGGCGTCGAAATTCGAAGGTTGCGCCCATGTGCCACGCACATGCAAGGCAGTTGGCCAGTTGGAACAGTTTCCTGTTTTTCAGCAAAGTGGCTATGTGAGGTCGTGGGAAGTTATCTTGTTTAAAATTCAAAATTTAAAATCTCTTGCAATTGGGGATGTCAACTGATAGGTTTTAGATAAGGTTGGAGCCAAAAACGTTGCCTATATATTCCTAGGCTAGACAGATTGTCAAGGCAGAGTGTTGGCTGCCTTGACTCCTTTTTGTAAGGCTATTTTTATGTGCTTCATTATGGCAAGAGTTTAAATACAAAGTTGGGAATAAATTCCTATAATTGTGTGCCTCGTCACATTTCTATATGTTGTCATAATCTAAGTGTTGTCACGCCCCAAAAATCAAGGGACACGACCGGCACTCAACCGGGTGACCCCAGTCAAACGGTCCTGGATTCGCCTTTCCTACCCCATGCATTTCCCCGTGTTGACCATATACATTATCCCTTATGAAGTAGCAAGTTTGTGTTTAAACATATATTTACAAATTGAGTTCCTTTCTACCTTTTTAACATTTTCAACATTTGATTACCCAAAAGCATACATGATACGTACATACATTCATTTACCAACGTGGACCACGATTCCGAGCACGCACAATTACTACCCCAAAATACATATGTACATCCACCACAGTGTGTCTACAGAGCCTCTACGAATACTAAGGGCTTATACAATAATTGCCGACAATAAGGCCCCGGCTATACCTTACAATACATAACAGACTCAAAAGGAAGTGGCATGAACCACACACGGCCCCGAGAGGAAGTGGGGCTCCCCAGTACAGCTGACGGGATGGAGAGGAGGCACTACTGACGGTGGGCTGAATTGCCTGCTATGGAACCACCTACATTCAATATAAAAATGTGGTGCCCCCGGCATAAGGGACGTTAGTACCATTGAATAGTACTAGTATGTATGAACAAACTTTACTCTAAGTAAAATCAAGAAATGCACAGGTAGCAAACAGTTAAGCAAACCAACACATTTCACCCTTATTCCTTCTCAACATTCCACCCTTATTACTTCCTGTTATGGCGCGCAACCCGATCCGACCTGACAATCACATTTCAACATCATTTATTATGTTGCGGCGCGCAACCCGATCCCACCAGACAATTTATATTCCACCCTTTTTACCTATCCACCCTTATTCCTTCGTGTTGCGGTGTGAAACCCGATCCCACCGGACATCACAATTCATAGGAAACAACAATAGTTCACAATTCAATCAAATGGCTTTAAACCATCAAGACTACCATTTCATAACAACCAAACAATCATGTGTTCATAATAGTTCTTACCAGCCATTCATTTAACCACAAAGGTTTCATCAACAAGAATATGATTTCATTTCAATCAACAACTCATAAGAAGCCAAGCCACAATAATCTTAGCAATAGTGCATCATATAAGATATTGCCATGATCATGAAGTTCAATTAAATCAATTCCCGACCTTCTTTCGTCACTTGTTACATAGCCCTTAGTACATACACACATTTAGTTCATTACCATCATTTCATACCATCACATTTTAGAATTTATACATTTAGCAAGTCTTACATTTCAACACAGTCATTTCACAGATAATTTGTTCACAGTTACTCCACAAGAAACTCATACCGTATATTTGGGCATCAATAGGGTGATTTTACGGAGATTAAGGTTAGCATACATACCTGGAGTCGAATTTTCTTTTTAACTTCTACTCACAATCACCGAACCGTCTAGTACCGTCAATCTAGTGCGCAATTTAACACATTTATCTTAGAATTGGAAATCATGAATACAACCCGAACCCTCTTAGGAATTTTATCGAATGCTATGTGACCCCTTATATTGCCAACCCCTTCTTTGTGAATTTTCACTCCAACCCACTTCCTCTTACTAGATCATGGACATTAATGATCATGCATGCAAGGTATCAACTTATATTTTCAAGAATCAATTCATGAGAGTCCCCTTTTGTTTAAAACCTGAAAACTAATGAAAAAGGGTTGGGGTTTCTTACCCGTTAGAATGAACAAGAAGATGATTACTCGAAATTTCCAGGCCTGAGTGACTTTGAAAATCCAATTGATAAAGATGAAGCTTTCTCTCTCAAGAACCCTTTCTCCCCTCTCTCTAATTTTGTTCAGAAAATGGTTAAAAATGAAGGGGTGGGGTGTTTTATTGAACAGGGGGTCGGGTTTTAAAAATTAGAAAATGGGAGCCCCGACACAGGAATGCGGTCAGGAATGCAGCATTCCGGTCGCATAATGGCCCTCAAAATGGGCCAAAATTGGAAAACACACTGCCCAGGTATGCGACCACTATGCGGTCCGCATACGTGTTATGCGATCGCATAACCTCCCTCACAAAAATCAAAGGGGCAAGAATGCGACAACTATGCGGTCCGCATAACCAGAATGCGATCCCATTCTAGGCCGCATAGTTGTCCTCAATTTGGGCAGTGATTTGCCCATGTATGCGACCACTATGCGGTCCGCATACCCGTTATGCGATTGCATAGTGCGTCGCATAACGCTCAATTTATGGAAAATTATATCTTTCAAATTCCGGGGTACTTTTTATTAAAAATATGTCCGTTTTAAGAATTTCTTCAGTTATAACAACTCGGGAACTTATTCGGGCATTATTTTAGATATAAATTCTACGGGTCTTTACATCCTCCCCCCCCCCCTTAAAATCATTCATCCTCGAATGAGGATCGGGAATGCATTTGGTTTTGAAAACATGACATGCCAACCCCCAATTTCACTAACTCCGATATTTTCCGAAAATTTTTCCAGAGTTTCCTTTGTAATTAGGCCTATCTACCTACCAGAGAGCCCCCGAATCACATTTCCAAGCACCATTACACAATTTCAGTTATCCCCACAACTGGTATATAACTTTGTTACCTCAACAACTTGCACATATTCAACCACTTTAACAACTACACATAGTTCATTCTTTTTACACCACAATTTTACACATGGTTCAATTAATGACACATACTTGCACAGAATTTGGTCACTTTAATGAGTCACATACAATTCAATCACTCCAATACACCATATACATTTCAATTAATCATTACCAATCTACACTTCTATTAATCATTTAACTATCACATGCGTTTCATATAACTCCATTTACTTCAAAGGGGTTGCATATTACCCAAATAGTCACAACATATACAATCATGGCACAACTTGAGAAGTCACAATAGTAGAGCATTTAGGGGGGGGGGGGAGGAGATAGCCATGTCTTTTCACAAAATTGAACATAACTTATAATTGCTTAGAAATTACAATTCGCACAATCACTACTAGACTTAACCAAACAAGTGAGGATATTTTTCTTTCATTTCCTTTTCCGCTTCCCACGTGGCTTCCTCGACTCGTTGACTTCGCCATAACACTTTAACTGAAGAAATTTCTTTGTTCCTCAATTTTCGGACTTGCCTATCAAGAATGGCAACCAGAACTTCTTCATATGATAATTCCTCATTCACCTCAATAGTCTCAACTGGCACAATGGCGGATGGATCTCCAACCACTTTCTTCAACATAGACACATGGAACACCGGGTTCACTAACGACATTTCAGGGGGCAACTCCAGCTGATAGGCCACCTGTCCTATCCTTTGAGCAATCCGATACGGCCCAACATACCTAGGGCTCAATTTCCCTTTCTTCCCAAACCGCATGACTCCCTTCATGGGAGACACCTTCAAGAATACCCAATCATCTACTTGGAACTCCAAATCTCTACGGCGAACGTCCGCATAGGATTTCTGACGACTTTGAGTAGTTTTCTTCCTCTCCTGAATGACTCTAACTTTTTCCATTGCTTGATGCACAAGATTTGGTCTTAACAATACCTACACCTCCTTTTGTACAATGCCTCGAACGGGGCCATCTGAATACTAGCATGAAAACTGTTATTGTAAGAAAATTTTATAAGAGGCAAGTGATCATCCCAACTACCTTTGAAATCCAAAACACAAGCCCGTAACATATCCTCAAGCGTCTGAATAGTCCGCTCCGCTTGACCGTCTGTCTGTGGGTGGAAAGCTGTGCTGAGATTTACCTGAGTACCCAAACCTTGCTGGAATTTCCTCCAAAAATTAGCTGTGAACTGGGCCCCTCGATCTGAGATAATTGAAACTGGAGTACCATGTCGTCTGACTATTTCCTTGATATATAACTGAGCGTACTGTTCTGCAGTATCGGTGGACTTGACTAGCAAAAAGTGAGCTGATTTCGTGATTCGATCCACTATTACCCAAATTGAGTCGAACTTGCACTGAGTGCGAGGTAACCCTACCACTAAGTCCATATTGATCATCTCCCATTTCTACATAGGTATTTCCATAAGCTGAGTCAACCCACCGGGCCGCTGATGCTCGACCTTAACCTGCTGACAATTCGTACATCTAGATACAAGGTCCGCCACACCCTTCTTCATACCGCTCCACCAATAAATCTCCCGGAGATCGTGATACATTTTCGTAGAACCTGGGTGCACAAAATACCTGGAATTATGAGCCTCCGCCATTACCCTCTTCTGAAGATTATCCACATCCGGAACACATAGTCTTCCTTGGCACCGTAAAACACCATCATCACTGCCGAGTGAAAATGCCGAAATCTTGTTATTCAGAATTGCCTCCCTCAACTGTGCCAATGTTGGATCATTAAACTGCTTTTCTTTGACTTCCGCTACAAGTGACGATTCGGCTCCGTTATGCACCACCACATCCCCTTCGCCTGAGGTCGAAAGACAAACCCCCAGACTGGCCAGCTGATAAACCTCCCGAGCCAAAGGTCTCTGATCTACTTCCAAATAAGCCACACTACCCATAGACTTCCGACTAAGAGCATCGGCCACCACATTCTCCTTCCCTGGATGGTACAAGATATTCATATCATAATCCTTAAGCAATTCCAACCACCTCCGCTGCCTTAGATTCAGCTCCTTTTGCTTGAACAAATACTGAATACTCTTGTGGTCTGAGAAACGTCCACATGGACCTCATAAAGATAATGCCGCCAAATTTTCAATGCAAACACAACTGCTGCGAGTTCCAAATCATGCGTCGGATAGTTCTACTCGTGATTATTGAGTTTCCTGGAAGCATACACTATAACCTTACCATGTTGCATCAACACACATCCCAAACCAACCCTTTAAGAATCGCAATAAACCATAAATCCCTCCGTACCTTTTGGAAAAGTCAATACCGGTGCCGAAATCAATCTTGATATCAATTCCTGAAAGATCTTCTGGCAAGCATCGGACCATTGGAACTTAACTTCTTTCTGCGTCAATTTAGTCAATGGGGAGGCGAGGGTAGAGAAACCCTCCACGAACCTCCGATAATACCCAGCTAGACCCATGAAACTACGAATCTCTGTCGGGGTCGTTGGTCTAGGCCAATCCTTCACTGCTGCGATCTTGTGGGGATCAACCTTAATCCCTTCTCTGGAAACAACATGACCCAAAATTGTGACTGACTCCAGCCAAAATTCACATTTTGAGAACGTGGCATACAACTGGTGCAGATGAAGAGTATGCAGAACTGCCCTGAGGTGATTAGCATGATCTTTCCGATTCCGCGAATACACAAGGATGTCGTCAATAAAGACAATCACGAAGGAGTCGAGAAACAGCTTGAAAACCCGGTTCATAAGATCCATAAAAGCTGCTGGGGTGTTGGTTAGCCCAAAAGACATTACCAAAATTTCAAAGTGCCCATAACGAGTCCTGAAAGCGGTCTTAGGAATATCCTGCACCCTGATCTTTAACTGGTGATACCCGGACCGTAAATCAATCTTGGAGAAAAAACTAGCACCTTGCAATTGGTCAAACAAATCATCTATCCGAGGCAATGGATATTTGTTTTTGATAGTGACTTTGTTAAGCTGCCGATAATCAATACACATCCGAAGTGACCCATCCTTCTTTCTGACAAAATGAACTGGAGCGCCCCAAGGCGATACACTCGGCCGAATGAACCCCTTTTCTAATAAGTCCTTCAACTGCTCCTTTAACTCCCTCAAATCTGTTGGCGACATTCTGTACGGTGGAATAGATATTGGTTGCGTATCTGGCAATACATCAATCCCGAAATCAATCTCCCTATCTGGTGGAATCCCTGGAAGCTCGTCCGGAAATACTTCGAGAAACTCGTTCACAACTGGCACGGACTCAGGGGTAGACACCTCTGAAGCGGTGTCCGTAACCCAGACCAAATGATAAATGCATCCTTTCTTGATCATCTTCGAGGCCTTAAGGTAGGAAATAAACCTACCCCTTGGCACCACACCATTCCCTTTCCACTCAATAACTGACTCATTAGGAAACTCGAGCCTCATAATTCTGGTTCGGCAATCGAGCTTAGCAAAATATGAGTAGAGCCAATCCATTCCCATGATAACATCAAAATCTACCATCCCAAGCTCGATAAGATCGGTCGTGGTATCCCGACCACAGACCAGACAACATAATTCCTATAGACTCGCGCGGCTGTAATGGAATCACCAACCGGAGTCGACACGGAAAATGGCTCATGAAGTTGTTCGGGTTCTATCCCAAAAATTGAAGCAATAAATGGGGTAACATATGACAAAGAGGACCCTGGATCAATGAGAGCATAAACATCAAGGGTTTGTACAGTCAGAATACCTGTGACAACATCTGGAGAAGCCTCCGCACTCTGGAAACCACTCAAAGCATAGAATCAACTGGGTCCACCTCTACCTCGTACCCCACCCCTAACTGCACCACGCCCTACTGGAGCTGGAGGACGCACTGAAGATGTGGCGGCTGAAGAACTGGCTGGCTGAGCAGTGCCCCTACACGTGCCTTGACTGGGCACACGATAATCCCGCTGAACATGACCTCTCACCCCGCATCTATAGCACACCAGGATATCCAAGTAACAAGGCTCAGTATGAAACCTCCCACACTTAGGGCACGAAGACCTCCTCTGCTGCTGGAACCTCCCTCTTGGACGACCGGACTGATGGGGTCTCCTACTGTCTGAACCTGGTCCCAAGCGACTCCTCTGCTGATAGCTGTGTACGGATGGCGGTGCACTGGCTGAGGACTGCGCATGCGACTATGATGGCCCTGATGACCCTCTCCCATGAGCTGGTCTCCCTCCTCCAACTGAACTCCCCGAGTGGCCCGCTGACCAGGCCCTGCTACTACTCTCTCTCCATTCTTATCTTCAACTTTCTAGCCTCTGTAGCCTGGGCGAATCCCATTATCTTCCCATAATTCATGTCTGAGTGCAAGGCAGCTATAACAGCTTCATTCAGTACCAAGGGACTAAGGCCCTGAACAAAGCGTCATACTCTGGCATCCATAGTCGACACCAAATGAGGAGCATATTTGGACAATCGCACAAATTCCATGTGGGACCCCCACACATTCATGTTTCCCTGCCTGAGGACCTCAAACTCTGTAGCACGGGCTACCATAGTCTCGGCAGGCAAGAAGTGATCCATGAAAGCATCAACAAACTCATCCCATCTCGCCGGAGGGCTTCCCTCCCCACGGGAATCCTCCCACATCTCAAACCATGAATAGGCCGCTCCCATCAGCCTGTAAGAAGCTAACTCAACCCCCTCTGTCTCTGTAGCCTTCATAACCCGAAGCGTCTTGTATATCTCATCTAGAAAATCTTGAGGATCGGCCTCTAGGTCAGTACCTGAGAACTCTGGAGGGGCCAACCGCAAAAACTGGTTGACTCTAGAACCGACGGAATCTCCCTGCCCGCTAGAGGATGCAGGGGCAACATGAGATCTCTGGGCCTGGGAGGCCACAAGCTGCGTCAACATATGAATAGTTACCCTGAGGTCCCCATCAGAGACACCGGGACTAGGAGCTGGGAATGAAGAAGAATCAGGGTCATCAGCGGAAGGGACTACAGCACCCTCCGCCGTAGCAGGAATAGGAACACTCTGATTTGGTATAGGAAGGCCAGGCAGATTCAGGGTCGGGGAATCACTCTCACCCGCACCATCGGGTACAAAATTTATGACCACTCCTAGGGTGGCATTAGACTCTAGGACAAGTCGAGCTCTCTTCTTTCGTGCCATTTACTGAAAAATTCAGAACAATGCACGAGTTAGACAAGGATATTTTCACTTTCCACTTCATCGCATGATACAAAATAACAATGAAAAGGTATTTTCCTAAATTTCCATGTAGCCCCATAATTATAGATGTGGTCGACAACACACCGATAAGAAGGGCTCTACTAGACACGGCTCTGAGACATCCTAGGACACTTTAAAAACCTTAGGCTCTGATACCAAGTTTGTCACGCCCCAAAAATCAAGGGACACGACCGGTGCTCAACCGGGTGACCCCAGTTAAGCAGACCTGGATTCTCCTTTCATACCCCACACATTTCCCCGTGTTGACCATATCCATTATTCCTTATGAAGTAGCAAGTTTGTGTTTAAACATAGATTTACAAATTGAGTTCCTTTCTACCTTTTTAACATTTTCAACATTTGATTACCCAAAATCATACATGATACGTACATACATTCATTTACCAATATGGACCACGATTTCGAGCACGCACAGTAACTACCCCAAAATACATATGTACATCACCCACAGTGTGTCTACGGAGCCTCTACGAATACTAAGGACTTATACAATACTTTCCGCAAACAAGGCCCCGGCTATACCTTGCAATACATAACAGACTCAAAAGAAAGTGACATGAACCACACACGGCCCCGAGAGGAAGTGGGGCTCACCAGTACAGCTGACGGGGTGGAGAGGAGGAACTACTAACGGTGGGCTGAATTGCCTGCTATGGAACCACCTACATTCAATATAAAAATGTAGCGCCCCCGGAAAAAGGGACGTTAATACCATTGAATAGTACTAGTATGTATGAACAAACTTTACTCTAAGTAAAATCAGGAAATGCACAGGTGGAAAACAGTTAAGCAAACCAACACGCAATACACAGTGATGCAGAACAATTGCAATTAAGGGTCTCACAGATTTTTCATCTCAACACAATCACACTCCACCCCTGTTCCTTCTCAACATTCCACCCTTATTACTTCCTGTTGTGGCGCGCAAACCGATACCTCCTGACAATCACATTTCAACATCATTTATTATGTTGCAGCGCGCACCCGATCCCACCGGACATCACAATTCATAGGAAACAACAACAGTTCACAATTCAATCACATGGCTTCAAACCATCAAGACTACCATTTCATAACAACCAAACAATCATGTGTTCATAATAGTTCTTATCAGTCAATCATTTAACCACAAAGGTTTCATCAACAAGAATATGATTTCATTTCAATCAACAACTCATAAGAAGCCAAGCCACAATAATCATACCAATAGTGCATCATATAAGATATTGCCATGATCATGAAGTTCAATTAAATCAATTCTCGACCTTCTTTCTTCACTTGCTACATAGCCCTTAGTACATAAGTACATACGCACATTTAGTTCATTACCATCATTTCATACCATCACATTTTAGAATTTAGACATTTAGCAAGTCTTACATTTCAACACAGTCATTCCATAGATAATTTGTTCACAGTTACTCCACAAGAAACTCATACTGTATATTTGGGCATCAACAGGGTGATTTTACGGAGATTAAGGTTAGCCATACATACCTGGAGTCGAATTTCCTTTTTAACTTCTACTCACAATCACCGAACCGTCTAGTACCTTCAATCTAGTGCACAATTTAACACATTTATCTTAGAATTAAAAATCATGAATACAACCCGAACCCTCTTAGGAATTTTATCGAATGCTATGTGACCCTTAGATTGCCAACCCCTTCTTTGTGAATTTTTACTCCAACCCACTTCCTCTTACTAGATCATGGACATTAATGATCATGCATTCAAGGTATCAACTTATATTTTCAAGAATCAATTTATGAGAGTCTCCTTTTGTTTAAAACCTGAAAAATAATGGAAAGGGGTTGGGGATTCTTACCTGTTAGAATGAAGAAGAAGATGATTACTCAAAATTTTCAGGCCTGAGTGACTTTGAAAATCCAATTGATAAAGATGAAGCTTTATCTCTCAAGAAGCCTCTCTCCCCTCTCTCTAATTTTGTTCAGAAAATGGTTAAAAATGAACGGGTGGGGCTTTTTTATTGAACAGGGGGTCGGGTTTTAAAAATTAGAAAATAGGAGTCCCGACATAGGAATGCGGTCAGGAATGCGACGCATTCCGGTCGCATAATGACCCTTAAAATGGGCCAAAATTGGAAAACACACTACCCAGGTATGCGACCATTATGCGGTCCGCATACCTGTTATGCGATCGCATAGTGCATCACATAACCTCCCTTACAAAAATCAAAGGGGCAAGAATGCGAAAACTATGCGGTCCACATAACCAGAATGCGATCGCATTCTGAGCCGCATAATTGTCCTCAATTTGGGTAGTGATCTTCCCATGTATGCGACCATTATGCGGTCCGCATACCCGTTATGCGATCGCATAGTGCGTCGCATAACGCCCAATTTCTGGAAAATTATATCTTTCAAATTTCGGGGTACTTTTTACTAAAAATAGGTCCGTTTTAAGAATTTCTACAGTTATAACAACTTGGGAACTTATTCGGGCATTATTTTGGATATAAATTCTACGGGTCTTTGCAATGAGGGAAAAAGAAAGAGTGTTGTGTCATTGTTATGTGACTGTCGTGTGTGTCAATACGAAAAAATAAACCCTGTAACAACCAGTATCACAATTATTATGGATGGAAATGCAGAACGTCATGAAAGGCTTCAGAAGTTGGAGGCGCTTGTGGGAATTACTGATGACGCAGTAGATCTGGTGGACATTCTGACGCAAATCCATGGCATCAACACAGAACTTCAACATGTCTGTGAGAGTGTTGATACCCAACTGATGGAATTTCAGGCTTTCCAAGAAACTGCTGGAGAGCAAGTTGGAAAAATTATAGAAGGAGAATGAGGATACTAAAATGGAAATTCAGATCCTCTGATGGGCTATTGAAAATGTGCTCCAAGGAGGTGAAGAACATTCCAAAATTAAGATTCCAGAACCAAAAGCATTTGATGGCGTGAGAGGCACCAAGGAATTAGAAAGCTTCTTGTGGAACTTGGAGCATTACTTCTCTACTGCTCATGTCCCGGAGAAGGACAAACTGACCATGGCGGTGCGTTATTTCATAGGAGATGCAATGCTATGGTGGCGTACGAAAAATGCAGACGATGAAAGTGATGGAAGGCCCAAGGTTGATACTTGGGAGAAACTTCGTGACGCGCGAGGGATAAGTTCTTGCTTAGCAACTCGTCTTGGGTTGCTAGGGATCGCTTGAAGCGGTTAAGAAAGACTAATTCCATTTGGGACTATGTGAAAGATTTTTCATCTTTGTTGCTGGACATCCAAAACATGTTGGATGAGGATAAACTGCACAATTTCATTTCCGAAATGCAAGGTTGGGCACAAAACAAAATCCGTAGGCAGCAAGTTAAAGATCTGCCTAATTGCAACTGCAGCAGCGGACGCATTGGTGGATTTTCGCTCAACGGGTCTAACTTCTAATCGTGCCTCTTATTCTAAGTCAAAGAAAATTGAGAAGAGTAAGGACTGGAGGAAGGTCAATCAAAAGAAAGATGGAAATGACAAAAGCAAAGGCAAGATGGATGCTTCTTTGTCAAAAACAAACAGGCCAACGAGTGGTGAAAAGGTTTGCCGGACATGTCAAAATCTTGGACATCATGCAAGAAACTGTCCAAATCAAGGAAAGATAAATGCTATTCTTGCTGAAGAGGAGAAACAAGTAAAGTGACATGAAGTTATTTCCTACGTGAATCCATTGCGGCTGTTGAACACTTTGGCTTTTGTAATTGTGGCGGATGATGAAAAGAATGCTGCCAAGGAAGAAGTTGCATAGGTGAATGCTACGGGGATGATTTGGTTGATGCTTATTCCACACTAATGTATGTGGATCTGAAAATCAGAAACAAGAGTGTCGTGACAATGGTTGATATCGGAGCCACGCATACCTTTGTTGCCTCTATAATTTTTCAAGAGTATGGGATGCAAATAACAAAGTGTCTGACAAACATGAAAGCTGTTAACTTAAAGGCGCAACTTGGCTATGGGGTTGTACTAGATGTCCCGATGATATTAGACCATTCGTCTGGAAAGTTCAACATGACTGTTGTGCCATTGGACGACTTCAATGTGCTATTAGGAATTGATTTTCTGAAAAAGAACAAATTCGCTCCAATTCCTCATTTGGATGGACTTATGTTAATGGGGGAGACAAACCACAACTTTGTGAAAGGTATTCGGCCCTACGGGGATGAAAGAAAGAACATTGAAATTCTACTATGATTTCTGCCATTGCATTTGAGAAAGGCTTGAAGAGACATACCTCGCTGCACTCATTGAAGTCAAGCCAGATGTGCAGATTGAGGTCCCGTATTTTGTTGTAGATTTGATGAAGGAATTCAAAGACGTGATTCCTCCAGAATTGCCAAGAGAGTAACCACCAAGGAGGGATATTGATCATAGGATTGAACTTTTTCCTGAATCACTGCCGCTTGCACGGCCTTCTTACCGTGTGTCGCCTATAAAACTGGCTGAACTAAGGAAGCAATTGTATAAGTTGCTTGATATTGGGTTGATTCAACCATCGTAGGCTCCATATGGTGCTCCTGTTTTGTTCCAGAAAAAATAGGATGGTACGCTGCGGATGTGTATTGACTATAGGGCGTTGAACAAGGTGACTGTCAAAAACAAGTATTCGGTCCCTTTGATTCAAGATCTGCTGGACATGTTTTAGAAGGCTAGTTAATTTACTAAGTTAGACCTAAGGTCAGGCTATTGACAGGTTAGGATAGCCGAGCGGGGTGCCCCTAAGACCACTTGTGCAACTAGATATGATATCTTTGAATTTCTTGTAATGTTGTTTGGGCTAACCAATGCCCCAACAACTTTCTTTAATTTAATAAACAATGTTCTTTACGAGTATCTTGATGACTTTGTAGTTGTTTACTTAGACGACATAGTCATTTATGGTCGGACCCTTGAAGATCATTTGTCTCACTTAAGAAAGGTGCTGGAAAGACTTAGAGCCTACCAACTATACGTCAAGATGGAAAAGTGTGAATTTGCAAGTTACGAGATAAAGTTTCTAGGCCATTTGGTTAATGAAAACCAAGTGCGGATGGACCCAAAGAAAGTGCAAGAAATAGTTGATTGGCAAGTACCAAGCAGGATAAAGGAATTTAGATCATTTTTGGGCTTGGCAAATTACTACCAGAAGTTCATTGCAGGCTATTCAAAAAAGGGTTGCTCCTTTGATGGATTTGCTGAAAAAGAATGTGAAGTGGGTTTGGTCGGATTCATGTGACGAGGCTTTCAATGCATTGAAGAAGGTCATTGCATCGGAACAAATCTTGAAACTGCCAGATTTTGATTTGACATATGAAGTACACACAGATGCTTCAGAATATGTTATTGGCGGTGTGCTGGTCCAGGAGGATCAACCAGTTGCATTTGAAAGCAGAAAGTTGAACGCTGCGGAGCAACATTATTCAGCACATGAGAAAGAGATGGTTGCAGTAATTCATTCCCTTCAAGTTTGGAGAGTCTACTTGCTGGGAACAAAGTTCGTGGTGCGGACAGACAACGTGGCTAATACAGACTCAAGACTCAACAGAAATTGAGTCTGAAACAGGCCCGGTGGCAAGAGTTCTTGGCTGAATACACTTCATATAGATGCACAAACTTGGAAAACAAAATCAGGTTGCCGATGCACTTGGACGCAAAGAGCTATTTGCTGCAACTTATGCACTTACTGGGATAGAATCTAATTTTCAGGATACAATCAAGTTATGTGTTGTGAACGATTCATTGTATGTGATATTAATGGTTAAGTGAAAGACGGGACAATTAAACTCTATTGGATCGAGGACGATCTGCTACACTTCAAAGGAGGGATAATTGTGGTTCCTCAAGGTGGTGGATTGCGTCGTTCTCTTCTAAAGAAGGCTCATGATACTCCTTATGCTGGTCATCCGGGTGTTGAAAGGATGTTGGCGTTACTGCCTCGAAATTAATTTTGGCCGAAAATGGAAGATGATGTTGAGGCCTATGTAAAAACTTGCCTGGTTTTTCAACTTGAAAAAACTGAATGGAAGAAGGAAGCTGGTTTGCTACAACCTCTACCGATTCCAAAGTGTCTGTGGACTTCTGTTTCTATGGACTTTATCAGTGGGCTTCCAAAGTTGATGGCAAAGAATCAATTATGGTGGTGGCAGATAGATTCTCAAAGTATGGAATTTTTGTTTCTCCCCCAACCGTTTGTTCTTCTAAAGTAGCTGCTGAATTATTCTACAAGCATGTTGTGAAACACTTTTGGGTTACAAGGGATATTGTGAGTGATCGGGATGCGAGATTTATAGGCGGGTTTTGAATTGTTGTGTTCAAATTCTTGGGGACTGATTTGAAATTCTCGACTGCAAATCACCCACAAACCGATGGGCAGACCAAGCGTATCAATTATCTTCTTGAAGAGTACTTGAGGCATTATATGACTGCTAATAAGAGGAATTGGGTTGAGTTACTGGACAGTGCGCAGTTTTGTTACAACTTGCGCATGTCTTTGGCAACTGAAATGAGGCCTTTTGAGATAGTGTTGGGAAGATAGCCTGACACACCGCTAGAAGTCGCTCAGATAAAATCAGGAGGCAAGTGTCTTGTTGCCTATAGATATGCTCACGACAAGCATGGGTTGCTGGATGAGGTACGAGACAACTTGAGAAGACGACTAAAAGAATGAAAAGGAATGCTGACATAAATCGGCAGCCTTTGGAGTTCGATGTTGGTGACAAGGTGTTGCTGAAACTTACTCCATAAATTTGGAAGAAATTCAGTAGCAAGACACGTTATCGTGGGGTGATTCCAAAGTATGACGAGCCATTTGAAGTTGTTAAGAAAGTGGGTGAAGTGGCTTATCGGTTGAATCTGCCGGAATGTCTAGAAATTCACCCAACTTTGGAATGTCTAGAAATTCACCCAACTTTTCATGTAAGTTTCCTGAAGCAGTTCCATGAAGATGCTGAGAAACCGACAAGGGAGGTACCAAAGCGTGCTCCTCCAGTAGAGCACAAGCAGTTTGAGGAGACTATTGAGAAGATTTTGGATCACCGTACGTTGGGTCAAAGCAAGAAGAATAGGCGGACATAGTTCCTGGTCCAATGGACGGGAAAGTAGGAATGTGATGCAACTTGGAAGAAAGGACCGTCTCTATGGCAATTTCAGGATCAAATCAAGGCGTACCTGGATTCTACCTCGTCGAGGGCGACGAACTCATCTGGTGGGGGAATTTTGTTAGCCCCTTGTCTTGATTGATGGAACATGGCATGGGCGTGATGTGGCATTTATACGATGGACCTCGGCACGACCCTATGATGATTATGGAATCATGTTGACAAGGATGTCCGACATGGGCAGGTGTTGATGGGCATGGAATGTGGTACGACGACATGTGACTAAGGTGACAAGGCATGACAAGACCATGGCATTGGCGTGGCTATGTCAAGGCAAAGACAACGGGCAGCAGAAGCATCAAAGGCTAGAAAAACTAAGGCAAGCTAAGGCAGGGCGTGACAAGGCAGATAGGTGATGTGTGGCTATAATTCACGGTTTAACGTATTATGTGCCTTACATTTTATGTTCTTTAATGGTAAAAATACACCTCGTTTGAGCATAATGGAGTCTATTTCATGTGTATATGAATTGGAGATGGAAGCCGAGCAAAATGAATGCATAAACGTCAAAAATGCGCTCAATAATCAAAAGGAGTGACCCTGGCAAAAGCCAGGCGTTAGACACATAAAGCCAGGTGCAACCTGGCGTTTGGCAGGCGTTTTCCTTGTAACGTCCGGCCCAAGATCAGGCCCAGTCCGAGTTTTAAAGGCTTTAAGTATTTTCCGGTTTGATTAAGAGTATCCTACACGTTTAGGGCTTGTCCCCAAACATATAAATAGACCCAAACACACAACTTTGAAGGACCTTTTGGCCATTGGAGACAAGAGGAGATCGTGGAACACTACTCAGAAGATTAAAAACGTTGATTTTTACCTCCTTTATTCCTTACTCTGTAATTTAATTAGGCAAGTTATTTTGGATTTGATTACTATGATCATGAGTAGCTAATTAATTTAATTTAAGGTTTTGGTGGAACCCGTTGGGGATGAACTTATTGTGATATTAATATAGTTTTTCTTGGTTGTTTATCTCTATTTGTTCAATTACGTTCTCGTTGTAGTTGATTGAAGGGCCCTCCATTAGTTGTTCCTATTTATTATGTATCTACTTGAGAGAGAGTGCATATTTAGGTAGTTGTTTGAACAACACCACTTCCGGAGTATAGGAGAGATCCATAACCGACGGTTTAGAGGTTGGATTAGAGATAACGATATCTCAGGTGTAATCTAAAGTGAACTTAATGCAATCTAGCTAGCGTAACTTGAGAGAGTGCGTCTAGTAAATTATCATAATTACTTGAGAGAGATTTATGATAACCGGAGTGTTTATGATTGATAGAGACAACTAAGTCAAAACTATAGGAAATACACAATAAGGAATTTCACCAACGGGGGAAACCATAACCTTACACCTTTATTACAATTGTTTACACCTTATTGTTAGTTAATCTTTAGTTTTAATATTTTCATTCAGTTGTAGTAGTTTAAACAACACCAAGTGATAGTCATAACGTTTGAGGAAGTTGATTATTGAGAATTTGGTAATCTAACAACAACAGTTGATACGTTGGTTTCCTGTGGAATTCGACTCTGGGCAAAATACCCGGATTATATTTGCAATGCCCGCTTAGTCTTTTAGTAGACATAGTTGAGCGTGATCAAATTAACGGTATTATCAAGTGTAGTTGAAGGAAAATTCTTAATTATAGTCGATTTTCTTTGATTTCATACATATTGTAANATGAGAGTTATGTTGGTAATTCTACTTTTGATCCTCATTATGCATATTATGGAGGAAACCACCCAGAGCAAAATTATCAAAATATTCCCGAGAGCGAGTTATGTGCACCAACTCAATCTTATGTGTGGAATGTGTGTGATACGTGTGGTGGTCAAGATGGTTACTTTCATTGTTGTGCTTATATTTCTTATCTTCCCCCAACCCCTTACTTTGATGGTTCTTCGTTTTCTTGTGAAGTTAATAGGAACAAAGAACCCAGGTATGAGGACCTGAAAATGATCGAGGATATGCTAAAGTACCTTGTGGAACAAAATGATGAGATACAACCGCGGGTACAAAGGCAAGATGCAACTACTCACAACTTGGAGGCTCAAGTGAGTCAACTAGTTGAAGCTTTCTCAAACGAGGCAAATATTCACAACTTGGAGGCTCAAGCGAATAAAGTAATTGAACCCTGTAAGGCGCAACAGGTTGACATTGTGGATAGTAGCCAATATGAGTATGAATTGGCTGCAGAAATTGCCATTATACTGGAGGATTTAAAAAAATACGAGGATGATCTAGAGGAAAAGGGCAGAGTAGAACACCAACAATCAATCGAACTAGATTTTGAGGATACCAATGTCGTAGAAGAGATACTAGAGTCAACCAAGGATATTGAGAATACATAANAATCGTCCAAGCCACTTGAGGAGTCAAGGAGTAAGGAACAAGATGCCTACATTCTGGAATTCTTCGTGCCAGAAAGTCGGGAATACACATCTCATCCAAAGGCCAAGAAGTGCAGAATACTATATTATTTTATTGGGCCAGTCGGATTCGTTCTACCACCCTAGGAGCATGATCACAGAGCAGAATCAAAACTTGGGGTCCAATTCATAAGTTCGAAGTGGAGGCAGAAAGTGATTCACGTCGTGCCGCGATGTTAAATCAAGCGCTTGTTGGGAGGCAACCCAACTTTACTGCTTTCTTTTATTTTATTTTATTTTATTTTATTTTTTTTGTTTTATTTTTTCTAATTGTACTATTTTTGTAGTGTCAATTTTTTTATTTTTTAGGAGCATGGAACGCAAAGCCATTGAAAGGATGCAACAACAAACTAGATGGTTGGAACTAAGTGTGAGGTACCCGCACGAAAGACCAGGCCTAGGAGAAGTCTGAGTACCCCATGAGATGTTAGTGCTTCGGCCTTTGGCCTACCAGGGAGTTTCTTTTACCCTCTTGTATATATGAGTGTACATTAGGGACAATGCACAATTTTAAGTATAGGGTGAGGAGATTGTCTGGGTGACTTTCTATGCTATTTTAGTTGTGATTGTTTAATTGAATAAAAAAAAATTTTTTAAAAAAAAGAAGAAAAAAATTAGACTTTTCCCGACGATGGATCTATTAGACAATTTTCTTGAGGGATTTAAGTCTAAAAAAAAAGATTTTCTTTTGTTAGGTAGCGTAGCAATTCCCCCTTGATTTCTTTGTGCAGCGGTTCTTTTCCAAGGGTTTTGTTTGAACCGGGTGTAGTTAGTTTTTTTAGGAAGAGGAGTCATTGTGTTGTGTTTTGAATTGAAGCAATATTTCTTGACTTTGTTATTCCTTGAGAATAGCGAGCACTTTGGTTGTGACGCTTAGGTTCAGTTTTTGACTCTTGTATAAGTACCTTAAATTGTATGATTTTAAATTTGCTTAACTGCTTTGTCTAGAGTGTCTTGATGAATCCAATCCTGAGTGAGTTATGTGCCATGTGTGTGTGAGGTTTGTGTGTTATTTTGTGCATTGTATTTGATGTCAAGAACTTGCTCTGTGTGTTTGCAAAGAGAAATAATAGTTTTGTTCAGTCTTGGAAGTGATATAGGCGTTTCTTTGTTGAGCTAACTATGTATATTTTATCCGCCTAATTGTTATGTATCGTAGTTAACCCCGTTGAACCTATAATCCTGTTTCTTTAGCAACCACATTACAAGCCATACTCCTTTATTTGAATCGATCATATAGTTGAACCTTGTCACCTCTCGTAAGCACTGAAAATGTGATGAAGTATGGAAAAGTTAAAGTGTGGGGTGGTAGGTTGATTTTTGAGTGGAACAATTGAAATAAGGAGAAAGGTGCATGAAAAAAAAAGAGTTTCCAATCGAAGCCACTTGAAAAAAAGGAAAAAAAAAAGAAAAAAAAATGACAATAGTATATTGTATGAAAAACAAGTATTGATGATGGTAGTATGGGGTAATATACATTGATGTGAATGTGGAGTTTGGTTTGATATAAGTTTGAGGTTTGAATGTTAAAGTATATGTATTAAAGTGCTTAGGGAGGTGTAGTCACTCTTATATCTAAATGTATCATACCTGTCTCGCAGCCTACATTACAGCAAAATAAAGTTATACTTGATCCTAGACTGAATGAGCTCGATTAGTAGAGTAGTACACTACGGGCAAGCCTATGGTGCATCTTTTGTGGCATATGAATATTATTTCTGAGAGTGAGTAAATTCTTTCTATCTTGAGTTACTAAGTGTTCTTAAATTTCATTGTGTGTGGAACTAGCTCTTTGATTTGGTGAGGGCACATGATTCATGAAGGAAAGGTAATGTTGTTGACCTCTATATTAGAGTAGTTAGTGAATTGTGAATAAAGCATAGTATTTGTGAGTCGATTATTGAGGCGAGGATGTCACACCTTTGTGCTTAAACTATTTTAAAAATTCTTGGTATAACGCGTTAAGGGATTTTCTTAATAAGTTGTATTCAATAGGCGCGGGCAAGGCAGCGTCATAAGAGAGCTGGACTAGCAGCAGTTGCATACATGCGCGCAAAGGCATATTGCACGAGGGCTTGGCGCGAGGACATGACAGAGTTGGCATGTTGGCGTCGAAATTCAAAGGTTGCGCCTATGTGCCATGCACATGCAGGGCAGTTGGCCAGTTAGAGCAGTTTCATGTTTTCCAGCATAGTGGCTATGTGGGGCTATGGGAAGTTGTCTTGTTTGAAATTCGAAATTTAAAATCTCGTGCAGTTGGAAATGTCAACTGCTAGATTTTAGATAAGGTTGGAGCCAAAAATGTTGCATATATATTTTTTGGCTAGGCAGAGTGTTGGCTGCCTTTGACTCCTTTTTGTAAGGCTGTTTTTATGTGTTTCTTTGTGACACGAGTTTAAATGCAAAGTTGGGAAGAAATTTCTGTAAATGTGTCTCGTATCATTTCTATATGTTGTCATAATCTAAGTGTTAGGCTAAAACATGAGGGAAAAAGAAAGAGGGTTGAGTCATTATTGTGTCACTATCGTGCAGCCTTAATAAGAAGAAAATTGAGTCTGTAACAGTAGGGATAGAGGTAGAGTGATGGAAAGGGTTCATTTGACCTCCTTCGTCGAAAACTTAATTATATTATATATATATATATATATATATATATATATATATATATATAAACAAACGACAAGAAGAAAGATTATGAACTCAAAATGGTGGTGTATATTGAGTTTTTTTCTTCTTTCTTTAGTCGTGGTGTAATGGGGAATTTCTGTGTACGTTATATTAATTCGTTTCTCGTTATCCATATTCTTCTTTTCCTTAATTCAATACGTGAAGTGGTGAAAAACGACTATGATATTGAGATTGATGTTGAAAACAATGGTGAGTTTCTTACCAAGCAAAGTTCTAAATATTGTGATGTAAATATGTATACATTATAACAAGTCCATTTACATTAGTGCAACTGAAGAATAAACGAGATTAGAGATGTTTAACATGTGTTTGATTAACTTGAGATATTTAGTTAAAAATTCATACAATTATGGACCGATATTTACAGTGTTCTAAAAATATGAAATATTGGTAGAATGAATTTCCCACCTACCTTATGGTGCATTAAGCCAATATTAAATTTAAAGTGAGAAATACTGTTAAAAGTTTTAGAAAAAATAAGAAAAATGAAAAAAAAAAAATAGGGGAAGCTGGCGAGGAATCCTGTATCCCTATTTGTGAAGACAAAGAGATTGTTTCAGAAAGATCCTTAGCTCAAAACAATATATATAACAGTTATGATAGAAAACTAAGACAAACGAAATAGGAAACAATAACCCAAATAAATAAAACGACGCAAAAGAAAACCTAGGTAAAAAAATATCGATCTAAAATAAGGAACACAAGAATAAGGTTATTTCAGTAACGGTGGTCGACAATTATGGTAGGCGACCACCGAAATTGGGTAGTATAAACGCCGTGACCGTCACAAAACCGGCGTCATCCGGTGAACCCGGAGCCTTGTCTTTTGGACTTATTTATAACGTGTCTTTCATCATGCTTTAAAAAATGCAAAACAAGAGTTTAAAACAAAACTTAAGATGTCGCTGTGCCATTTCTGCAGAAGCCGTTAATTGCGGTTGGCATGAGTCGAACAAAAAGATTATAAAATTAAAACAAATTGTGTTGGACCCCCTTTTTTAACCCCCATCTTTCTACCTCTTTAATTACTCCTTCCGGTAAAAAAAATTTTGCGCATATTTAAAAATTTATCTTTTAGCATTAATTAATAATAAAATAGATTATATTATGATAGTGTTTTGTCTAGTACGGCTAGTGATTTATGTTGTGTTTTACTTTTGCATAATATTTGTGTGACTGATATTTGCTGTCTCTCGCGTCGCTGATATTATTTTTCGGATTTTGTTGCCACACGTCTATTGTCTCTGAGCCGAGAGTCTCCCGGAAACAGCCTCTCTACTCCCTCTGGGGTAGGGGTAAGGTATACGTACACTCTACCCTCCCCAGACCTCACTGGTGAGATTTTAATGGATTGTTGTTATTGTTATTGTTGTTGTTGTAGCTCATTAAAAATATAACAAACTACTCCTAGATTCTTTATTCCAAGGCAATTTTGAAAATAATAAGTTAATTTCTTCTTTATATCTGAAAAGTCAAATATTGCATATCACAAAAAAAAAAAATCAAAAAATTACTTAAAGTGAATCGGATAAGATACTTTTTTTTATGTATGTGGTAACGTAACTAAGGTCAAACTCGATAATACGAGCATATCTAAAGAGTTCTTTATACATTCACGTGAATTTAATAATAGTTTGTATTCAAATTTTTAAGAATTCTTAATATTTATAATATTTAATTTTAATATTTATTTGAGATTGCTTTAGAAATTTATAAATTTTAAATTCTGAATCTAAACTCTAATTTTGACCTGCCGTTAACGAGGAAAAGATTATTTACCCATTTGTGTCGCCGCACCCCTTCGTGCTGTCGGTGGTGATATAATATTAAATATTAAATATTAAATATTAAATAATAGCAGTGACAGATTAGAAGATTAAATGGAGGGGAGTGTTGTTTGTCGGGTTGTTTGACTCTGAGTTTTCGAATCACTAAAACAGGTCAAAAATCTTGTAATAATGCTGAGGATTATTTGTCTCTTAAGTGCCACATGTTAGGGTACTTCTGTTCTTTTCTTCATTATTGTCTGCATTTTTGTTTCTTTTTTATATTTTCTCATCACCACAATTATTTCTTTGCGCGTTTTTCTTTTTTCACAGTAACAACTTATTTAAATGATTGTTATGTATCGTTTCATAATGTATTGTATTGTTTTGTATCATTTTGATATATACAATATTTGGATAGATTGTATTGTTTGATGCCGTTTCATGATATCTTGAATCAACAATATAAAGAATAAACTTGAAATATTATAAAGAAAAAGTAAGGTACGAGGTAATATTATTATATAAAAGGGTATCGTAAATGATAAAATATGATTATTTAATAATAAAAAAGGGAAAGATCAGAGGAAAAAAAATAGAAAATGATGCGACCGCACCAAATCGATCGTTCCATAAAGTGACACTTTTTGTCGTTACGTAACGACTGATTTAAACGATACGATACAATAAAATTTAAGTAACAATCAAAACAAACATTGTATTTGAAGTAACAATACAATACAATACAACATGTAAATATTATAATACTCCCTGATATTTTTTTTTTTGTTTTCACGTAAATGTGATTGTTGTGATTTCGCCATAATTATGCAGGTAAAGTTATTCCCTGAATTTGTTTTTAACCACTTAATCTCATAAAGGAATGGAGGTTCTTTTTTATTTTATTTTTAAAGGTGGAATTGGACTAAGAAAAGGAGTTAACACATATATACAGGAGATGCATAATAGGATCATTTTAAATTTTTAAGGATGTTGACTGGTATTTAAAAAGTGATATATGAATTGTTTTAGTGGAAAAAAATAAATAAACTGTCTTACCAACTCCCCTTCAAGAACCGCATACTCTGTTCGTTTCGTTTCGTTTCGTTTCACTTATCACATTTATTAAAAGTAATTGTTTCAAAATACTTGTTGTTTTAGAGGGGAAAAAAAAAGAGAGAATTAACTTCTTTTTTTAAAAAAAAATTACTCTTACTTTAATAAATATCGAGAGAGGTTAATGTGGTAAAAGCAAGGAATAATATTAATATAAAATAAAATAAAAATAAGAATTTATTCTTTTAATTAATATTTTTTTAAGAAGTATGCAAAATGAAAAATTCATAAGTAAAATGGAATAGATGGAGTATTTTTTCCGCTCTTCAAGAACCACATATGGTGGTACCCCTAGTTGTCCAAGGTAAAAACTACTTCCGGTCTAATACAAGTGATTTTTTGGCCATTGACACGCTCCTTAAGAAAATACTAACTCTTAGAGACAAAAAAATATTTTACTAAATAACCCTTAATTAAAATTTGCATATTATTAATTTGACACATTGAGATATGTAAATAAGAGTAAATTTTAAAAAAATAAATTTAATTCCTTCTTGATTATGTAAAATAACATTTATTTTGTCCCAAAATAAAGAGGCTAAAAAGTCGCTTATTATGGACCGGTAGGAATACAAACTTGCCTTGATTAATTAAATTATAAACTAATAAGAGATTATGCAAAATTAACTATGATGTGGTAATCGTCATATCATACTATATTATAAGTATGAAATCTTTAAATAAATAGTTGCCTAATTTTCTTATTCTCATACATAGGTTGTCGTCTTCTTCTCTTATTAAATTGGTGACAAGAAAAGCTGTAAATTTATTTGTTGAATGTTGCATGTTTAGAAGATATCTAATCTTCTTGCGTTCATCAAATTGATAGCATAGGATCATCGTTAATCAATTTGAACTTGTATTTTTTTTCCCTTCAGAATTGGTATTACTACTATATATGATAGAAATCAGGGCTACCCGATTTCACTATTTGATCGAGATCGGAACGTTGCATCGAAGAGATGAGATATTGAGTCCGAAATCGAAGCCTTTCTCTAGATCGAGGTCGATATAAATCGAGGCCAGAAGATATAGATTTCGAGTAAATCGAGATAGCTTTGTAACGGAAGGAGTGAGATATCCATGATTGATCGAGGATCGTGGTGTGAAACTCGAAACGGATCAAATATATAGCGGTTAATCAGTTATTTATACGATTTTCTACTGTAATTAGAATTATACCTTAATTAGGATTCCTCTACTATATAAAGAGGAATTTCATTCATTTGTAATCACCATTATTCACTGAGAAAAGACTATACAATCGTTTCTTTCTTGCTTATTGCTTTACTTATTGTTCATCCGAATTGTTCATCCTTTATTGCTCTTACACTACCACCTCGAGGTCACTTCATTTCGAGGTCAAGGTTTAGCTTATACACTGGTTTGGTTTATTTTATAGTTCAATTCAGTCATTTATTTTCTCATTTATTAATTGGTATTGGATGAAATCACGTATCCTTAAAACCACAATACAATTTTAATGGTTATCCAAATTTTAGGGTAAACAGTTTGGCACCCAACGTGGGGCTAAGGATAATAGTGATTATTCAATACTGATTCTGATAACACACGATATTTTATGCTTGTTCTTGTCAAGTATTTTTGCTTTCAGGTTAAAAACATGTCAAACTCACAAAACGCACCCACTCATGGTGACAATGGCCTCGGATTTCATGGGAAAAACGACAATGTAATTGCTCCGGGGATCGAGGTGCCACAAGCTGATCTTGGGGGAGCACCGGTTGCCAACCCAGTCGATGTCAGTTCGCACATTGCCTTGAATGCGAACCTGAGTGCAGACCCTGAAAGGAGTGTACGTAGAGAAGGCCGATCTGGTGGCCAAGGTGCACAGGGCGGAAGGGATGGGGGAGTCAGTCTCCAGGTAATATTCGAAATGCTACAGGCTCATCAAGCCGCTATCGCACAACTACAAAATCAACATAGAACTCCGAGTGGCATCGAACCGGAATCCACCCGCCAGACCGAGCAAGTAACAGAAAGGTCGAATAATAACGAATCGGGGACCGATCCTGCAATAATGAAAATTCTCTAGGAGCTCACCAGACGAATTGAGTCGGGAGAGAAGAAAATTGAAGCAAATGATAAGAAAGTGGAAATGTACAACTCCCGAGTTGATCAGATACCGGGGGAACCGCCAATTTTGAAAGGGATGGATTCAAAGAAATTTGTACAGAAGTCGTTTCCTCCAAGTGAGGCTCCAAAGACCATTCCCAAAAGGTTTCGTATGCCGGATATACCTAAGTACAATAGGACCACCGATCCCAATGAGCATGTCACCTCCTATACATGCGCCATCAAAGGTAACGATTTGGAAGATGACGAGATCGAATCTGTTTTATTGAAGAACTTTGGAGAGACTCTATCGAAGGGGGCAATGATTTGGTACCACAATCTACCGCCAAATTCCATTGACTCATTTGATGTATTAGCGGATTCTTTCTTAAAGGCACATGTCGGGGCTGTAAAGGTTGCGATGAGGAAATGGGACTTTTTCAAAGTATAACAGAAGGATAATGAAATGCTTAGGGAGTTCGTGTACCGATTTCAAATGGAACGCATGGAATTTTCACCAGTCACAGTTGATTGGGATGTTCAAGCCTTTACTCAGGGGTTGAATGAACGAAGTTCGATAGCATCACGTCAACTGAAGCAAAATTTGATCTAATATCCGGTGACCTGGACCGATGTACATAATCGGTACCGATCAAAGATCAGGGTCGAGGATGACCAATTAGGAACTCCATCCGGTTCCGTATATCCGCACAGGTCCGTAACCAGAAATTAGAGGAACATCGACAGGGATCCTCGACCGAACAAATACCAATATCACCCATACATCGTAGATCGCAGGAACGACGTCCCAGGATGCAACTCCACCCGAAATGATCGAAGAAGTGATCGAGGACAGATTTCTCGGGAACTCATGAGCAAAAGTGGTTTTGATAAGCATGCCGATCCCACAGAGGCACCTTGATTCTCGGAGTATAACTTTAATGTTGACGCATCGGGTATTGTATCGGCAATTGGAAGAATCAAAGATACCAGATGGCCCAGGGCCATACAGACTGATCCTTCCAAAAAAATCCAATCTGATGTGTAAGTATCACGGTACGCATGGACGCAGAACTGAGGATTGCAGGTAATTAAGAGAGGAGGTATCACGTCTATTCAACGAGGGTCACCTTCGAAAGTTCTTAAGTGATCAAGCCAAGAATCATTTTAGAGAAAGGACGCCAATAGGAAAAATGAGCAGGAAGAGCCACAACATGTGATCCATATGATCGTCGGTGGGGTCGATATTCCCCAAGGGACCGTGTTCAAACGCACTAAGGTATCAATTACTAGAGAAAAATAGACCCGAGATTATGTGCCAGAAGGCACTGTATCATTCAATGACGGAGAAGCAGAAGGAATTTCTCAACCTCACGACGCTCTGGTAATTTCTATCTTTATGAATAAAATTCAAGTTAAGCGTGTTTTAGTGGATCAAGGTAGCTCGTCAAATATCATCCAATCAAGGGTCGTGGAGCAGCTCGGCCTACGAGACCAAATCGTGCCCCCAGCTCGGGTCCTAAACGGTTTTAACATGGCTAGCAAAATGACTAAAAGAGATATCATTCTACCAGTAAACGTGGCTGGAACTATTCAAAAAACCAAGTTCCATGTAATCGAGGGTGACATAAGATACAACGCCCTACTCGGGAGGCCCTGGATTCACAATATGAGGGCAGTCTCTTCGACTCTCCACCAAATGATGAAATTCCCTACACCATATGTGGTGAAAATAGTATACAGGGAGCATCATGCTACAAAGAAAATGTTCGTGGTCGATGAGGTGATACTGATATCGGCACTTTCAATATCAAAGGGATCGTACATCAAAGGAAAATAGGAAACAAAATAGCAATCACAACCACCAGCCTCGACTGAGGAAAAACAGGAAATGGATGATGAAGAAGAAGAAGACGATTATTGGACCCCTCGAACCTTCGTCATTCCCGAAGATTCCGACGCCACCAAATCAACAGTCGAAGAGTTGGAACAAGTTATATTGATCGATACCTGCCCGAATGAAAGGTATACCTGGGTATAGGGTTAACCCTCGAACTCAAGAAGAAACTCATTAAATTTATTATTGATAACATGAATTGTTTTTCTTGGTCCCACTTAGATATGATAGGGATCCCACCAGAGATAACACCACATATATTGAGTCTGGACCCGAAGTTCAGACCAGTGAAACAAAAGAGAAGGCCCCAGTCCGAGGTAAAACACGTATTCATTAAGGACAAGGTAACTAAACTTCTCAAAATAGGATCCATTCGGGAAGTAAAATATCCCGAATGGCTAGCAAATGTAGTTGTAGTCCCTAAAAAGGGAACAAACTTAGGATGTGTGTAGATTATAAGGATTTAAACAAGGCATGCCCCAAAGACTCTTTTCCCCTGCCTAACATCGATCATATGATCGATGCCACGACCGACCACGAGATTCTTAGTTTTCTCGATGCCTATTCTGGGTACAACCAAATTCAAATGAACCATGAAGATCAGGAAAAGACTTCATCCATCACTAAGTATGGAACATATTGCTATAACGTAATGCCCTTCGAGCTAAAAAAATGCAGGTGCTACCTACCAACGCCTAGTAAATAAAATGTTCGAAGAACAAATAGGTAAGTCAATGGAAGTATATATTGATGATATTCTAGTTAAGCCCCTGTGCGCAGAGGACCATTTGACACATTTGCAGGAAACGTTCAAGATATTGAGAAAGTATAACATGAAGCTCAACTCGAGAAATGTACTTTCAGGGTCGGTTCAGGCAAATTCCTCGGCTTCATGGTGTCAAATCAGGGGATCAAGATTAATCTCGATAAAAGAAAGGCTATCGAGGAAATCACTATCGTGGATAGCATTAAATCCGTACAAAGGCGGATAGATGCCTTAGATCGATTCATCTCGAGATCGTCAGATCGGAGCCATAATTTCTTCTCACTACTCAAAAAGAAGAACAATTTCGCCTGGACCCTGGAATGCCAGCTGGTGTTAGAGGAATTAAAATTGTACCTCTCGAGCCCACCATTGCTTCATACTCCAAAGGCATATGAAAAACTCTATTTATACTTAGCAATCTCAAAAATCGCGGTAAGTGGTTTCCTAGTTCGAGAAGAGCAAGGTACGCAATTTTCTGTTTATTATGAAAGCCGAACTTTAGAAGAAGCAGAAACTAGATATCCACACTTAGAAAAAATTTCACTAGCTCTAATAAGCTCCTCTAGGAAGCTAAAACCATATTTTCAATGTCACCCAATATGTGTGCTAACCACTTACCCGCTTTGTAATGTTTTACATAAGCCTGAACAATCGGGCCGATTGGCCAAATGGGCTGTCGAACTCAGTGGGTACGATATTGAATATCAACCCCGAACAGCCATCAAGTCTCAATGTTTAGCAGAATTCGTGGACGACTTCACGCCAACCCTCGTACCCGAAGTCGAAAGGGAACTTTTGTTAAAATCATGTACATCATCAGAGGTGTGGGCCCTTTTTACGGATGGCACTTAGAATGTGAAAGGGTCCGCGCTAGGCATCATTTTGAAGCCACCCACGGGAAACACTATTAAGCAGTATATCAAAACTTCTAAGTTGACTAACAATGAGGCCAAGTACAAGGCCATGATTGCAGGTCTCGAACTAGCTAAAAGTTTGGGAGCAAAAGTCATCGAAGCCAAATGTGACTCCCTACTGATAGTAAACCAAGTAAACAGAACCTTCGAGGTTCGAGAGGATAGAATGCAAATGTATTTGGATAAGCTGCATGTGACATTACATCGTTTCAAAGAATGGACTTTGCAGCATGTACCTCCAGAAAAGAATAGTGAAGTCGATGCCCTTGTAAATCTGGGATCATCGGTCGAAGACAACGAAATCAGCTCGGGCACTATCGTTCAACTCTCAAAGTTAGTGATTGAAGAAGGCCACACTGAGATAAAACCCACAAGCCTAACCTGGGATTGGAGGAATAAGTATATTGAGTATTTTAAAAACGGGAAGCTCCCATCGTACCCTAAGGAATCGAGGGCTCTACGAACAAAAGCAGTCGGATTCACATTGGCTGAGGATGGAACATTGTACAAGAGGATGTTCGACAGATCTTTAATAGTATGCTTGGGACCAGGGGACACCGATTATGTCCTACGAGAAGTTCACAAGGGTACTTGTGGAAACCACTCCGGTGCCGAATCACTAGTTCACAAAATCATCAGAGCAGGATACTATTGGGCCAATATGGAGAAGGACACTAAAGAATTCGTTCGAAAATGTGATAAGTGTCAAAGGTATGAACCAATGATCCACCAGCCCGGAGAACAACTTCATTCAGTCCTATCCTCGTGGCCATTTATGAAATGGGGGATGGACATCGTCGGTCCTCTGCCATCGGCCCCAGGTAAAGCTAAATTCATTTTATTTATGACTGACTATTTCTCTAAATGGGTTGAAGCACATGCTTTCGAGAAAGTCAGAGAAAAAGAAGTTATAGACTTTGTCTGAGATCACATCATATGTCGATTCGGGATATCTGCCAAGATTTTCTGCGACAACAGAAAGCAGTTCATCGGCAATAAAGTAACAAAGTTTCTCGAGGATCACAAAATAAAAAGGATCTTATCGACACCATATCATCCTAGCGTAAACGGGAAGACCGAATCGTCAAACAAGACCATCATTCAGAATCTAAAGAAGAGATTGAACGACGACAAGGGAAAATGGAGAGAAATTCTACCCGAAGTCCTTTGGGCCTATCGAACAATATCAAAGTCCAGTACATGGGAAACACCGTTCTCCTTAGTATATGGCTCCGAAGCCTTGATCCCGGTCAAAATTGGGGAACCCAGCGCTAGATTTTGCTACACAACAGAAGAATCAAATCATGAGGCTATGAATACTAGCCTCGAACTACTGGATGAAAAATTAGAAGCCGCCCTCGTTCGAATGTCCGTGCAAGAACAACACATCGAAAGGTATTATAATCGGAGGACCAACCTTCACCACTTCAGAATCGGGGACTTCGTCCTGAGAAAAGTCACCATCGACACTCGAGATCCTAATGAAGGAAAATTCATCCCAAATTAGGAAGGACCCTATCAAGTCCTCGATATCGCCGGAAAGGGATCTTACAAGCTAGGCACGATAAACAACGAGCAACTACCAAATAATAATCTGAACATTTAACTCCTCAAGCGATATTATTTTTAAGGTATGACCTTCTCCTTTTTCATTTACATTTTACACTAACCTATTTTCAGGTGTTCGAGCGAAGGTATCGAAGTTCTTACCAAGTAGGAAGATATGAGGTCCTTAAATAATGTGTTGAACTCTTTTTCCCTTCGACCGTTTTTATCCCAAATGGGTTTTTCTAGAAAGGTTTTTAACGAGGCAAACTTAGTTCGTGCTGACTTAGAGTATCCGAGGTCTCTTTAAAATCAACCTCGAATTGAGGGGCATCACCCTCGGATGTTACATTTTCAAGAAAAATAGTTCGTGTCAAAGGAGTCTCGATAGGAAAACTTTGTAATGGGCCAAACGGTCGAATGAACCGTGTCTGTATAGATTAGTCAAGCCCTAATGGCAAAACATGTACACATGTATGAAATATTCAAAGAAGTACTTTTCCTTACCAGATATCTTGTGCCTCAATGAAAATTTCTGCTTTACAAGCTCCATACTTATGATTTCTTGTGAAAACTGGCTTAAGGGCCAAGTACGTCTACACCTCGAACGATCAACCCCATACTCGGGGACTGCCGTCAAAAATCAACATGTTCGAACTGTCTAACTTCTAAACCGTAAGACCTCAAAGAGGCAACCCTCGATTTATAGGCCAAGACCGCCATTCTCGGGGACTAACACTTTGAACAAGTTCGAAGTGTTATCGGGAAAATAATCCAAAGAGGCATAACCAAAGGCTACGACCAAACTAGAACGGCTTGGAGACTTCCGAATCCCGCAATAAAAACAGGCCTTCAAATTTTTTAAAAATTCGATTAAAAAGGGCTACCCTCGGCAAAATAATCAAAGGGCTTCGATAATATCAGCCCTTGAAAAACCTTAAGAGGAATCGAATTTTTAAATAAAAATTTATGCTAAGGCATAAAAAGTAAAGGGTTTTCGATCAATATTAAACCCTCAAAAAATCCCAATAGGTAAAAAATTCATGCCAAGGCATAACAAAATTCCTATAAAATTTTTGAGCCGAAAAGGGGAAAAAGCCGTTCTTTTAAGGCCATATCGGCCTGATTCAAAGATCCTAAGGGCCATTACATATTAGAATTCGAGAATACGTTCTCACTCAATTCAAACCTAAGGGTTTCACTACTCGAGCTCGAGTAAAAACTCACTCGACTACAGTTCGAGAATATGTTCTCACTTAATGCAAACCTAAGGGTTCTATTACTTCGGTTTCACCCAATGCAAACCTAAGGGTACTATTACTTCGAGTTCAATAAAACTATGAAAGCAATATTAGTGTTTCTTCAGTGAAGTTGCTCAAAACTGAAGTCTTAAACATATTATTTAAGGCATAAAAGTATGCAAGGCAAAAACTCGGAAGAAATTCAAAAAGGAAATATTTTTATACATTTGAATAAAATGTATTACAAAGGACCAACAAGGGTCCTACACATAAAAAATAAAAATAAAAAGTACAACAGCTATGATCGGGGGCGACTCCTTCCTCGAGGGAAGCTTCTTCCTCGGGCCCATCACCATTGTCGGATCCGCTCTTGCTACTTGTTGGTACCTAATTTTCTCTCAAATTATTTTTAACTCGCATATATACCTTCAAAAATATGCTTTCATAGCAAATGGTATTTTTCTATAATTTTACCATATTTTTATTAATTCATCCAGTGTTTTTATTTCAAATAATTAATTACAAAATTGCATTACAAATGATTTAAAAAATATTTTCTTGACTTAATATATTATTTTTAATCCTACTAAGACCAAATTATTTCACAATTAGCCAAATTGGCACTCGTTGACTATAATTGCAATAACTTTGCAATTATAGCCTAATCATATGTTTTATGCTATTTTGGCCGCTTAATTAGTCATTTTATGTTTTAAATACTAATTAATCATTTTAATTTACTCTATTAAGCATAAATTTTATTTTTTATAATTATTAGCCATTTTTATAAATTATTTATCTATATTATGGGGTATTTAACAATTAGCTACTTTTATTTTTTAATTCTAGATTAATTAATCCGGACCCCTAACCCAATTAATTAGCCCAAATAACCCAGCCCAGTCCTCACAAAATANCCCCCATCTCTCATTTCCCCCTCTCATTTCTCACTGATCCGTCTCTCCGAATACTCTCACCCCTCTCTCGAAACTCTCCCTCTACTGAGCCCTTGTCTCCCCTTCTCCGGCCACCTCCTCGATGGAAACCATGGAGGTTTCACCTCTCACCAGCCTTATGGCTCCATCCTTCGTCTTGTGTCACTGTTTGGGGGTTCTCAAGTGAACCAGAGGCGGTTCGACTCCCATCTCCGGTCTCATGCCATCTTTCCGACCATCTATGGCCGTTCGAGTAAGACATATCACCCTCTAGTTAAAAGCCGGTAAGATTTTGGATTTTCTTCTTCTTCTCTGGGTTTTCTCTGGAAAACCTAACCTTAGACCCTCCAGTTTCTTTAGATATGTAACATATCTGTGTATATTATGATATTTTTACATGTTTTCTTCAAATATCTTCTCGTTTCCTAAAACGATTCTTCACTTTTCAAAACTAGGGTTTCATGATCCTTTTTAAAAACAGTTCTTTTCCTAATTTCCTAGCATTATCTTGTGATTTTTAACATGTTTAAACATCATCTGAGCTTTTTCCTTTGTTCGATTCCTCTGTTGTTAAAAGCCCCAAATTTCTAGGTTCAATCTGTGAGTCTGAGTTTATTTTGCGGTATTGTTTACCTGTTCTAGCATGCTACTGTACTTTCGTGTATATTCTATGTGTTCTTATGACTTTTTGCTCTACAATCATTGTTATAGTTTCTGATTCTTTGACGCTTATTCCTAAACCATGCTTGTCTAACTGGTTCCTTTAATTACTTGCTATTTTCTTGGATGAATCCTTAATTTCATAATTAGGGTTTTTGATTTTCTTAGTATATGATATTCCGTTCAAATCGATACTATTTTAGCATTTTGAATCTCTGAATAAGTATGTTTAGTGCTTTATTGATTTTTCACATCATACACTCTACTGATTTTCGAGTATTTCCCTAAAATTGTGATATTTTACTTTGAGTAATACTGATTGCCTGACTTTGAGTATTTCCTTATTTGTGTGATATTTCCTTGATTGATACTGATTCCTTGTGTTTTGAATCTCACTCAAGATTTTCTTGTTGATTTCCAAAATTATCTCTTGCCTTATTTCTATGAATAAACATGTTGTCAATTAGTTCTTATACACTTTCCTTAATTAGGATATTCTGTATTTAGTCTTAATCACGTGTTATATACTTTTACTACTTCTTATATGATAACATCAGCTTTTCAGTGATTTCTTTCCTTGTTTATTACTGTTGATTGTCGTTTGAACCATGACTCCTTAACTCAAGGAAGTCTTAACCTTAATTTGATCCTAATTGGTGTCTACTTCCATGATTGTGGTGAACTATTATTTGTTACCTTATTTCTGCCTATTCTCAAAACCATATATACTCTACTCTCTCATTAGCACAGGACACGAACAAAAAATATTGTTCTGAACTCTCTTACACACACACATATTCTCTCTTGTTATTCTTGCTGGTTATTTTCTATTCTCACTCGGCTTCAAGCCAAGACTGAGTATTATACACTCTATTGCTCTTCACTCTGCACTTATTCTCCTTCAACTGGTATGTTTTCAGTTTAACTTAAAGCTTAAAAACAATATGTTTCTTTTGGTATTACAGTTCCTTTTATTTCTACTATGCTTTTACTTATGGTTCTGTTGTGTACCCTGTAATTAGCATGTCTACTTTCACTTTCCTAGTATGATTGTTAAGCTTTTCTATCCTCCCTTAGATTCAACATGTTATCTCCCCTAGCACACCCCTCAATTTGATTCTGTTAGTTTCTGGCCTGAACCTCTCTATGAAGAAACTGTTTTTGTGGTTGTTAAGTGTTGTAATACCTTAGTACTTCTCTGGTGCTAACTTGTTTGCAAATCTATACCTATGTTTTTCATACTTGTCCCCTACCCCTCAGTCCCTTCTTGTGAGTGTTAAACTGATTTGGTTCTTGTTTCTTGCTCTATGTGTACTGTTCTGATCCTGAGACTCTGGTTGTCTTACCATCTTCCCCTTCAAACTGTTTTCACTGAGTAATACTCTTCTACTGTTCTTCAAAACTTATTTCAAACAAGTTATTTTCAAAAGTGTTTTTCCTACTTGATCTTTTCAAAACTATGAGCACTTCCACTATACTCTTAGATCATTAAGTTCTGCCCCCTTTGTATGAGCATTGCCTTGGGACCCTTGAGCTCCCTCTGAACTTTGACACACAGAGGCTGGCCATTCCACACTGCACTTACTCTACCTTGGAAATGGAATCTGGGTGTGAGTACCGCCCGAGATCCCTTGAGGTCCTTAGGGAACTTTGAATCACCCGGATTATATGAAAGGTTGTGAAACACCGATGGCAATGAGGCTTCCGGAGACCTTGGGCCTATCAGTAGGCTCCCTGTAGTGTAACTTCTTATTTTCTTATTCACTTCTGTAATTTAATAATTATTTGTAAACAACTATTGGGGATGGATAGTAAAAAGGGAAAATGGTAGTTATGCGTGTTATAATTATTAAAGGGTAGAAACCATGCTATTAGGTTTACATTCCTTATTTGCGCAATAGAAATCATGTTTAGGATCAACATGTGCAAAGCATATCATGCATTAGAAATCATGATATTTAGGCTTTATGAATATTGTTTCAGCATCTTGTTTCATTACTGTCATTCATCACTTAGAAAATTGTGTGATAGGGTAAATAATGTTAATAATTGGTGTCTTCTGCGATCATGTTTCATATTGCTATGCGCACTTAGAAATCATGTCCCTAGGATAACACTAACAAACGATACTCTTGCATATTCTGAAATCGTGCATAATGTTGTGTGCATTTAGAAATTCTGCTTAGGATTCTGTATATGCGTCATTATGCATCCCTACTTGTGCATTAGATCCCATGTTTTAGGATTTCATTCATACTCGCTTAATAACACCTAGTCTAACTACTGGTGCATGTAAAAGGTATAAAACACTTCACTCAGCTTCTCTAAAACAACTGGCAATAATTCTGTGTTATGAACAATCTAGAACATCATGTGTAGTTAATAATTTGCAACAGTCCCCCTAACTATTCAGATAATTGGTATACACTGTCCCCCGCCTAAGCAAGTCTTAGGTAATCAGCCATAAAGAAATAAAACCAGAACTGTCCTTTGTGATTAGTGTTCAACTGTCAGCATGTTTAAAACCAGTAGGCAAGCCTGATTAAGACTTCTTCTTTGAGTTATGCAATAAGTCTGTCTTTGTTATTATCATTTAGATACCATATTTTAGGATCTGAATCAAAAGACCTTAACTGCGTATGAGTCGTGCTGCCTCTTTGCATTACCTGTGGAGGTATACTTGTGCCTTTTCTCTACTTTTCTGTGTTTCCCCCTAATTGTAGTCCTACATGTTCTTATCTGTCGCCTTAGTATTTTTCCTTCAAACTTGAGGGTCTGCCTAGAACATCCCTTATAGGATAGAAGTCCTAAATTCCTCCGAGACTGATAGGAAGGGACGGGTAACAGCATGCAATAGAGGTCGAGACCAACACTCGATTTAGTTACTTTCACAGGGTGGGAAAGGGTAGAATATGGATATGATGACCGGTACGCTAATACCACGTGTAGACCCTCTTTGAGGAGTGATTACCGGGTATTGTACTGATGTGATCCATATTATTATAAACCTAGGATACCCTTTATATGCTTAGATTGTAATCCTTTCAAAATCTAACCTTCTTTACTATTTTCAAACATCTGCATGCTTAAGACTTAAATCCCCTCTTATTTGAGAATTTATTTGTTTGTTTGCTAAGCCGTACAAATTCACAAAAGCTGTTTGGTCGGGAACCACACTTATGGATCCTGAGGGGTGTCTAACACCTTCCCCTTAGGAAAATTTCATGCCCTTACCCTATCTCTAGTTAACAACGTAGTTGTAAATGAACCATCTTTTGTGTCCTAACGCACCTTTAAAAATCGTTAGGTGGCGACTCTAAAAAACACAAACCCCTTTCCCAAAAGGAAAGAGTTTTCCAAACCGAATGTCATAAACCCGATCTCCGCGAGGAAAGAGAGGCGCGACAACATGGCGACTCTACTGGGGACTTTCAGGCTTTTACCATTTTCAAATTGCTTTGTGAATTTTTACCTCTTCCCATTTTCCGTATGTTCAATTACTTGTCTATTTCTTTAAGCATTTATTTTTTCTTCAAAAGCAACTAACATGTTTTTTCTGTTTCCTTCCTTTGTAACCGCTTTTAAATTCTAAATGGTTGTATTTACTGCTTTCATAACGTGCAAATACATGACAACATATTTTTAATGCTTATTTATTATTGTATAATCATGCTCAACATTCATACTCCACTCGTGCCAAACAAAATACTATAGAAACGTTGGATGAGTGGTTGCGATCTTCCTATATTATTACCCCTAAATTCGGAAAGGCTTATTTACGGTAAAACTAGTCGATCAGTAGTGCAGTCGACGGTTCCGTGCCTTTTCCCCTTGAGTTGTCCGCTCGAGGGTC